>VCRD01003069.1:9414-42320 GCA_006783055.1 Trinorchestia longiramus
TAGCTGCTTTTATCCAGGTTTGCTGGCTGCTGTAGCTGCTTTTATCCAGGTTTGCTGGCTGCTGTAGCTGCTTTTATCCAGGTTTGCTGGCTGCTGTAGCTGCCTTTATCCAGGTTTACTTGCTGTAGCTGCCTTTATCCAGGTTTACTTGCTGTAGCAGCTTTTATTCAAGTTTACTGGCTGCTGTAGCAGCTTTTGTTCAGGTTTACTGGCTGCTGTAGCTACCTTTATCCAGGTTTACTGCCTCCATCTATTTTTATTCAAATTTGCCTGTACAACTATTTTCTTTCTCCACGTGTTCCTTATCCGAGATGTTACTGGTGTACATATTTTGAAATTTCAAAGTTGAGATCAGTGCCTGTGTGAGATGCTTCTGTTAAAATCACTTTCATTTCTTCCTCTAATATGTCCAGTTTTAAAACTAGTGTCTTTAGTTAAAATATTTATCCCTAACAGGAAAAAAGTATTGTCCTGAATGTTAATGGGTTCTAAAGCAAGCAGTGTATTCAACTTTTATACACGGTTGCCACTGAAAATGTTATGTATGAATTGTATTTTAATTTCACTTGGATATCTTAGTATTTGGGAGTTGAGGATGAAGGATGCCTTCGTACCAAACTGCTGATTACTTTTTGCACTCTGCTCTGGAGCCCTTCATTACTTATTCACTTTTCAGCTACCACAAAAGAAACTGCCGGAATACAGAAAAAAATGCTGCTGGAATACAGAAAAAACTGCAGGAGTATGTATATCCTCCGTGTAATGAATACGATTTCAATTTTTATTGTAGAAATATTTATGCGAGTATCTGTCTTATCATTGATAGAAATTGTGCTCTTCTAGACACCAGCAGTGAAGGTTGGCATTTGTTCACTGCCACCACCTTGAGCAGATCTCGAGACGTTCAAATTATGTAGCCAAAAAACAATAAAACGCTCCATTGTTTTGATGAAGAGCTGGTGTATTGTAGCCTCACATGAGGTAGGAAAGAATCCCTAATACGGGATATTGTTGCAAAAACGCCTTTCGATGGAAGCTTTTTGTAATGTTCACGACCGTCTGTGAGATGCTGTTCAATCTTTATTTTACATGAATTTGTACTCGAAATAGCTGAAGTAGGAACGATTACATAATTTTGAATGTCTTTTCTTCTTCAGAGGACCTTATGTTATCAAAAACACTGTTAGTGCAAGGCATGAAGTTCTTATGGGTGATTTCAATTGAATATTTATGACACAACAGCCAAAACCAGGATTTAATTATTTTTTTGCAAAAACTTTATAGCTACTGTAATTTTAATCCTTAAAAATATGTCATGTTTGAAAGTAGGATCCATATTTTAGTTCATTGTTGTAGTTTTATTACTAGAGAACTATTTTTAAGAAAATTTGTAAAGTACACTTTGTGTACTTTTCATAGCCACGTTTTTTATAAGTTTTTACCAAGAAAATGTTTCTAGCTCGTTGTTTCCAACTCAACTGGGGCGTCAGCGCTGAAATTCCGAACACGACAACGTGAAAGTACAGTCCTAACTAGCCACGTGTGACTGTTTTAGTCATTCAGGTCATAGCTTCGTCTGCTCCCTAGAACAACTTAAAGAGAAATATTCCCATATAACTCACTGATATTTTGTGCAGGAGCTGGAGAGCAGACTAGCAACAGTTGCTGAGCAAGAGAAGCTAGCCCAAACGTTCGAGTCTTGCGTCCAGAAGATGCCGGAGCTCGAGCGCCAGGTAGAGCGCCTCACCAGAGAAAACGACATGCTTAGGTATGGGCTTGTCCTCTGAGCTTATGACTTTGTCTAACTTCTGTCAGAGAGATTGGTTTTGCTTGATCAGTTACCACTAATTTGAATATTACTAGGGGACATTGCAATGCAAATTTTTCGCTTTTGTTGACTATAGAAGCAAAAGTTCATTTTAAGTTTACCATTCACAATGGCTGAGAGAAAGGAAAGTTCAGTGATGGTAATTTATAATTAATCATTTGATTATACTAACTTAGCTTGTATTATTAGATGCATATATTTAAAGAGCCATGCAGTTCATTCAAATAAAACTTACAGGCTTAGTGTTGAGCTTTGTCCACCAAAATTTTAGAGAGAAATCCGTAGGTATGTAGATTTCGTGAACGATTTTCTGTTCTCAAAATGTTCTCCAGAATTTACTCGAACATGTTTATACTGATCGTCATCCAGATCATTTTGTCCTTACAGAAAGCTTTCTCTTAAAACATATTTTGCCATATCTAAATCTGCATTGCAGTGAATAGAGTTGAAAGATTGAACTGTTACGAAATTTTTGTAAGAATTTAAATATTTTCACAGCAATTCTGAAATTTTCGTGAAAATATTGAAATTTTCGAAACAGTTCAAAAATTGGAGCAACAGTTTCATACCATTCGCAACAACTTCAAAATTGTCGCGATAACATGGAAAATTCCGCAACAACTTCAAAATTTTTACATCAATTTCGAAACTTCTGCTACTATTCCGAAATTCTCGCTGCAATTACCAAACTTTTGCTACAATCACGATATTTCCGTATTACTTCTCTTAATTTTTACGACAATTTCGAAACTCACAAGAGATGTATTTGTTTGGTCAGAGCGTGCAGCGCCAACACTCGACTACTGGAGGAGAAGGTGGCCAGTGCTAGTGATGAGATCGCTCTCCTGCAGCAGCGCTGTGACGAGGCTGCTCAACTCAGGGCTCAACTCGACTCGACTAAAGTGTGTCCTCCTAACAGCTATTATTTCTTACAAAAAAACATTAATTTGCTTGCTCTAGTTGAAGTAATTGGGGAGGTTGTTCTTTACGTTTTAGTGTATGCTTCAGTTTGAGAGTAATGATACAATGGGATAATGTAGCTAAGCGCTATGTGCCATGTCAGAGTGATAATGATATTTATTACGAGCATTAATACCATCTTAGGATCATTGGCCTCCAGTCAAGCGCTCTGGCCTTTTTGTGCTGAAGGATCTGCCTCAATCTCTTACCTCAAGCATACCTCAAACACTTTCTGAACCAATCGATACTTTCTAAACTACTCGATACTTTCTAAGCCGCTTAATACTTTCTAAACCACTCAATACTTTCTGTATTACTCAATACATTTATTCTTGTTCGTATTTGTGCGCAATGTTGCTGCAATAATTTGATATAATAATACCAATTATAGAAATTATAGAGGAATTAAATTATGAAAATTGATCAGGCGCAGACATATTTCTTGTCAAGTTACACGTTGCTTTGTTTAGCTAGCATGCTCCTTGTCAATGTCTAGGTCTGTGAGCTTGAAACAGAATAAGAATTATCATCTTTTGTATTATTTTTTGAGTCATTTAGAGAGTAGAATGAGGAATCAAACTCGCCTGCACTATTTCCTGTACGTCTAAAGTTGTATCAGCTTTGTGGGTTCACCTTCAACATCTGAACACAGACTAACTATTTTCCTCTGTGCCTTCTTATTCAGACATAAAGTCTCAACAGCACCTCTTTTACAAACAGGATCCTTGAAATGCACAAATGCAGAATGTGATTAAAGACTTTAATAAACACTGAATACAGTAGAACAATTTTGAATAAAATATCTTATCAATTGCATTTGTAATAAAGTTTTTAAATGGTAAAGAGACTTTATGGACATTCTATATTTCATTTTTTATCTCTTGTTCTAAAGAACGTCATACTTTCAACTTCGATCATAGAGCTCACTGACTTGAAATGTACAGGACCTGCTGAGCGCTGTGAAGGATGTACTTCGCACTGAGCTCTGTTTGTCCAGTTCTCCTGAGCCTGACACCCTCCGCTCCGTGCTGAGGCAACTGCGTTCCAGTGACCAGAGCCTCACTGACGCCATCAAAACTATGAAGGAAAGGTGAGTAATTTCTGCGTACACTTCAGTAGGAATCATACCAAAAATTTTGGTTGCTCGTCGTATTAGTGGAAGACCCAGCCAATATAGGGTTTTATTTTTTAGTTGCATCACTGACGCTATCAAAACTATGAAGGAAAGGTGAGTAATTTCTGCGTACATTTCAGCAGAAATCATACCGAAAATTTTGGTTGCTCCTCGTATTAGTGGAAGACCCAGCCAATATAGGGTTTTATTTTTTAGTTGCATCACTGACGCCATCAAAACTATGAAGGAAAGGTGAGTAATTTCTGCGTACACTTCAGTAGGAATCATACCAAAAATTTTGGTTGCTCCTCGTATTAGTGGAAGACCCAGCCAATATAGGGTTTTATTTTTTAGTTGCCTCACTGACGCCATCAAAACTATGAAGAAAATGTGATCAATTTGATCGTAAACCACAAGAATGTTTCAGTGGAAAATCATACGCAAAATTTTGATTGCCGTGCAATATTGGCTTTTACTTAACTTGTCTCTTGTGAATGAATTGATAACCAAGCTGCTTTTATGCCTGAGGTAGTCACGGTTTGAGGTTCGATTAACTTTTCTGTGTTGTAAACTCGTTTGGTAGTTGAGAACATTGTGAAAAACAATTCGTCACACTAATGATAGTTTAGTTGCTGGTTGCAGAAGCGACTCGTCTCTTTCAATTTGTGAGGCTCAAAAACTACACAATTTCAGAAAGTAGATTTGTGTTATTACACTGCGTGCCAACAAAAATCATTGCAGGAAATGCGTACGATTCCCTGAAACATCTTAGTGACGCAAGTGCTAAACGTGTGATACGTTACAACTTTCCACAATTTCATACGTTTAACGTTTAATGTGAATAAGTTCATGAAGCAAGTTAAACACAGCTTTTATTTTAGGTTACAGTTGTGAGCTACGATATGTATCGCGTATAGATACTGTCCAGATGTGCATTTTCAACATCCGCGGATGCTCTCAATTTTTGGCAAATATTATGCGGTTATTCAGTATTTGTACAATTTTTGAACATTTATGCTTCATGCATGCCTATAAACCCAACTATTATGAAAGTTAATAATTCAATTTTTTTTCGATTTTTGTAAAAAATGCAAAGGGTATCATCCCCTTACGAAATATTTACGTTTTTGGTCAATGTCGCAAAGTAGCGATTGGAAACAAGAGAATAAACTCCAATGCTGCAAATTTCATCTGGTATGTTATCCAGAGGAGCCTGTGTAGAATCTTGCATCTCAGTTTTCGTTAATTATTCGTTCATTTGCGCTATTTGTGTGCGTTTTTCGTTTTATTCCTACTCAATACACGCTAAGCTGCTGATCTATGACCTGTAATTATTGATTTCAGAATTCTGAGTTTCTTGAAAAGAATGCAAAGGGTATTCCCTTAACAAATTTTTCGGTCAATGTTTCAGAATGTTATAAAACTTGGTATACAGTTCAGGTAGTAATTATAGGCTACAAAAAACGGCTCTGTTTGTGTAAATTGTGCCGTTATCGTATCTAAAAATCACGATTTCCATTTATTTGTCTTTTGTGATGCTATGGATTTTTGGCAATTATCCTGCGATTCTTCGGTATTTGTTTGAGTTTCCAACGTATTTGTGTTCCATGCATGCTTATACACTGAATTATTATGAAAGTTATTGGTTAATTTTTTTTTAAATGCAAAGGGTATCTCCGTACGAAATTTTTCAAGTTTTTCGGTCAATGTCTCAGAATGTCGTTAAACTTTTTTCACGTAAATCGTTCTACTGTTGTATTTTAAATTCGTTGGAGTGGTTGCCTTTTTGTGTTTGCGTGTTTTGTACACGCTAATTTTTGTATTTTTTTTCGCCCTGTAGATTACCTTTAATATTTAATAATTTTACTTTATGTCATGGAAAGTGTTTTTTCAGGTTGGATTGTCATTTGTTTCCTATCTATGCGTTTTCTATCTGTATCCAATACATGGACAGCCATGTTTTAGGTACCTTACATTAGAACAGCGTTCCTCAATTTTTTCAATCACCAATTGATTACTTATTTTACTCTATATTATACGTATAAATTACAAGACGCCTCCATTCAAGGCGTACTCTCCTACCGCCCCCTTGCATTTCCTCAACGCCCTCAGGGGGGCGGTACGGACCACTTTGAGAAACACTGCATTAGAACGTTGCATCCAGTTCTTGTTGTGTAGTGAGCTGATGTTTTGTTGGTGTGACGTTGCAGCTTGGCAGCACACGAACGCCGCAACGCTGAGCTGGAGAATGAAGTGAAGGAGCTGCGTGAGAAGTCAGCGCTGCAGCAACAGAGCTCGCAGCGACACCTGCAGCTGGCCCGCAGACAACAGCGTAAACTGCTCCTAGTGTCCAAGGTGCGTGTGTGTGTGTGTGTGTACCTCTGTGGCTGCTCTTCATCATTGTTGTGCCTCCTCTGCATCACATTTGGTGCCTTTTCTGTCTCATTTTTAATGCCTCCTCTGCCTTTTGCTACTTCCTGCTGTATCTTTTTTCTATTCGTAATACTACTCCTGGTCAGTGTGGTGCTTGCCTAAACTTTGTGCCCCGTGGTCATTTTCATTTTAGTGTTGACTGAAGCTAGTATCACATGGTCATGTCGATGTCAGTATTGACTGAGATTGTTCATAGTATCACACTTCAACAATCTTCGAACAAACCTTCCTTGGTTGTTCTGAATTAGGTTACTAAACAGAAAAACTCAAATCTTTTTTGTGAACACGCAATAAAAAATTTCTTGTTGACCAGGAGCGAGACAGTCTGAAGACAATCCTGACTTCTTACGAGGCTGAGGTGACGATGACGAGCGCGACTACTGCGAACAGCGGACGCCTTGCAAGTCTTGAAGAGATCCTGACGCAGCACAAGCAGGAGCTCGCCAGGCTCGAGCAAGAACTCGATTACTATCAGCAGGCGCCCCAGAGGCCGGGCGAGCCGGTCAGTAGAATATGGAATTTGGTCTAGTTTCTAGGCTGTGGGGTTCAGGGAGCCGGTTAGTGGCATACAAAGCTCATTTTTTGGTCGAGTTTCTGGGTTGTGTAATGGATGAGCCGGTCAGTGGAATGTAGCGCTCATTTTTTGGGAGTTTATGGCGTTCAAGGTGGGCGAGTGTGAAGTCGTTCTACCACTTGCGTACCGGCGCTGATGGCCTTGCCTACCGGATCGAGTAAGTGTAGCCAACAGTTCGTAGACTGAATGTCTCACCATGCCCAAGTTGAGCTATGCAATTTCAACTAGAACGATTATCAATAGTTGTTTCTCTAAAATTTTTTTATTATATTTTCATCATATATTTTCTTAGTACCCAACTCATGGTTAGTAAGTTTGCTCCTTAAATTTTCAAATTCTTGTTTTCGAATAATTTTTTCACTTCTCTTGTGTAGGCTATAATGAGCAGCAAGGACAGAGCCGAACTGTGTAACTTGAAAGATCAAGTCACTCAGCTGAAGGAAGAAGTGTCCAAGCTGCAGGAGGAAAAGGAGGTCCTCGAATACAGACTTGAACAGCGAGCAATGAAGGGCGACTATGACCCTTCACAAGTCAACGTTCTTCACATGAAGTGAGTCTCTCATTAAACATGAAGAATTTAACGAGTCCACGGTTGACACCATAATTATAACAGATACTGCCACTATCATGAAAAAATGACCTTATAACTCCCGAGATTGATACTACATACATATTTCCAATGTACTAGCGTGATTGAACTGATAAGCGCACATGCTTGGGATTATCGCTAATCTTAATTTTCTAATGTCATGACGTCTTTTCAGGGAAAATCCAATGAGTGAAGCTGTTGGCAATTATGACAATGAGAGGGCTAAACTTCAGCAAGAAGTGCAGCAGCTGAAAGAGCAACTGGCAGCTACCGCTTCTGCTGCCTCTGAAGCAGCTTCAAAGGACTTGGCCTGTATTTCTTCAGCGACTCAGATATCAGACAATGCTGAGGCAGACAAACTAAAAGTTCAAGGTATGTGGGTTCATATTAACACGTTGCCCCCGATTGCCTGACTGGTGTAAATCTTCACTTCGTACGCATAGTCACTAGAAGGATCTGAAAAAATTACAGAACCTAACCTCAGTAGTACACAAACGTACCACTTCGGAGTCAACGTGTTAAATGTATGTTTTTTTTACATACCCAGCGTCCTTGTTGTCAACCGAGTATGTATACGTACTGTTCACCGGATTTGTACATGAAAGGGAGTTTTAATTGCGTAGCTCGTGTTTAAGCTGACGTATTATTTTAGGGACAAAAGATCATATTTTCAGTTAAAAAGTCAAAATAAACTAGGAAGTTTATGTCAATGTGTGACGAGGTTGTTCTCTGGGTGACTTCTGAGTTCGAAAACTGTGTCACATTCAACCAGATAAAGTTCTTGTACCGCTAAAAATGTTCAAAAGTGGTGTCATCAACCTGGTGCATTTAGAGTTTAGGAGTTATTTCCTCAGAGTTCCTCCGGCATTTAAGAGAGTGCTTGTAAACTTATTTTTAAACGTGGGTCTTTAAATGAAATTTTGTGCCAGAGCTGGAGAAAGAACTGAAGAACATGGAGGTGAAGCACGAGCGTTACATGGACGCCTTCAAGGACCGCAGCAAGGAAATGCGTGAACTCGTCTACCGCCTCACAGGTTACCTCGTCAAGCCCACTGATGAAAATAACTGCTACAAGCTCTCGAACATGTACGCTGAGAGCCCCGACGACTTCTTCATGTTTGAGGTACAGAACTCGTGCGCACACCGAGTTTGATTTCTCTATATTTCTTGCCAGCAAAAACAAATAACCCTCACGTGATATCTGTACTTGTTAAAGGGTTTCTTACCATACCGATGAGAAATGACTATTAAACTAGCATAAGTTCGCATCAGAGAATACCAGCGCTTAAATTCTGGCAACGATCAAAAACGAAAAATTTCTTCACTTGTGCATATTTGATCTGGTATTATATCTCTATTTCATAGTTTTCGCGTATCCGGTAGTTAGTAATGTAATTATTGTCTTTTCGATAGAAATACTGAAAGTTTTTATAGAAAAAAGTATTCAGTCATTCTCAAAATCAAATGAATCTGGTATGCGACTTAAACAACCGTTATAGACAACGGAAAAATACCTTTGTGGTAAATTTGATTGGGCGTTTTATCATTTGTAATCAACGATTCAATATCAACAGTTTGGAGATCCTTGAGGCTGACTGTTTCAATTCATTTTTGCAGATGGCCAGCAATGGTGAGATCAATTTGCTGTCGACGGATTTCAGCAACTCACTTGAAGACATGATAGACGCGTACCTCAACCACGAGAACTCTTACCCTGCGTTCCTGTCCGCTGTGACCATCGACTTGTTCAACCGTCAGACGATGGTTGCCGGAGCGCCTTCCCGTGGACTCTCACCGGCCAACACTTCGGAAGTTCGGGCAGCTAAGACGAGTGAAGACGGAGAGGGAGACAGTGACGGTGAGAGACGAGATGAAGACAACGCTATGGAAGATGAAGACGCAAGCGACGATGGTGACCACGATGACGAGGAGCCAATTGATTCAGACTCTGAAGGTGAGGTGGGCCCAAGGGTTGATATTCCTGGGGACGAAGATGATGATGACGATGACGACGAGGATGAAGATGATGATGATGAGGAGGAGGACGAACGACAGCCTGCTAATAATGTTCAAGATGACGGTAGCGATGACGATCTCATTTGCTTAGATTAGTTTTTCTTGTCAATGGATTTAATGATTCTAGATGTTGCTTAACATCTTCGCGTAATCATTCTTCGATGAGTGATCCCTTCAAGAGTCTCTTGAGCTGCTGACTTCAGATTCAATGTATTAGCTGCAAGAGTTTCTTCAATGAGATTTCATAGTTCAGTAGGCCATATCTGAATGCCGACGCGTCGTGCAGGACAAAGTAGCTTTCTATTTTCTATACGGTGAGTATACCGTCATTTCGTCTGTGACCACAATTTTATTATCTTATCATACTGGGAGTTTAATGCTGCCTCTCCGAAGTTAGTCAGTAAAATCTTCTTTCTTTGACAGAAATAGTTGTGCCTGGAGTGTCATCCTTGATTGGAGAGAGTGCCTTTTCATAACTGAAAAGGAGCAGTCACTTTCACTGTGAGAAATCATTAACCAGAACTGACCCTTCAGAAGACATCACTGTAAGCATTTAAATATGAAATTCAAGTTAAAAAATTAGATCGCATCCTTGAGCTTAGAAAATCTATTAATTTTAATCATGTAGAAAGAGTTGAAGGCTTTTAGGGCACCCAATACAAAATACCCTTTGAATTCGGTGGATACATGCCCCAGATCTACGCTGCTGTGAATTTCTAGTATCCAAGCACTGATGTTATAAAATACTTTTTTCGATGAATTTCAATAGGACAGGTTTGAACATCACGTACATTTAAGAGTTTTCAATAAACGTTCATTGTAATTCGAAGACAAACTTTCACCTGCAATTCTTCGTACAGAACCCGCACAAATTCCTACCGCAGTTCACACATCGAATTATTTTGCGTAAGAGTTAAGTTTGCACTGAAAAAAAAATTCGTAGTTAGAAAGCGTAGTACGTTCATTGATCAAAAATTAAAAATTACAAAATTTATTATTGCATACGAGCGGTACCCGTTAAGAGAAATTTTAATTTCGCATCCTTCCAAACCGCGAAGAACGTTGAGTACAACTGCAACTATGATTTGTAGTAGAATTAGTTCAAATAACACTTTACGATAACAAATTACCGAAGGTATGAAAAACGTTCGTGATGTCAAGTTTTGTCAAACCAATCGGGCCTTAAAAGAAAAGAGCTGTCTAGTACAGGTGTACAAAAATGTTGTGTACAATATTTTACACAGTATTAACACATATATTGCCTTTAATATTCTGAAGAAAACATTTATTGTTCGCAGGAAACTGTAGCCTCTGTGTCCGGTTTAATGACATTGAGCGTACCGTAATTATGAAGCGTTGATTATAAGGAGACAAAAACTGCTATTTATCTTAAATTAACGACATTCCAACTAATCCCTGAATTCCTAAACTTTCGTGCTATCCTGCGTATTTTGGTACACAAGATTTTTTCTATATAGCAGAACCTACATAGATGGTCAAACCACTAAAAACCTCTGCCGTCCCATTCAAGAAATCGCAAGTGTCATTCGATTAAGCGCAAGAACAAAGACTACACACCTAGCCTCCCATATCTTCTTTGATAACGCCTCATAACCATCAATCATATAGTTGATCAGTGCAACAATAAAATATTTGTGACATTTCTAACTACAAACCAGAACGAGAAATACGATACTTAATTAATGGTCACTAAAATTTTCGTCGAAGTCAAACTTTCACTAAATACTAACAAAGATCTGATATTTTGCATGAGAGAAACTTTTCTCACGCCAGCATAAATTGTTCGTTACACAAAGAAACCTTACTTACCATCCATGGAAAATATTTCATCGCTGCATGCGGATTGTCAATTAATTTATGAGGATCCAGGTCTGATACGTTAAGAAAAAAAATTAGCCCGCCTGAAATGCTACCTTGTGAACAAATTAAAGACGAAACCTTAACTCGTCGATAAAAATTTCGTACTAGCACTGAAATATGCAAGGCTGAGCTAATATAATTCGGATTGAACCGTCTTTTCGCTTCAATGAAAGCAATATTTGACGATTTCGTTCAAATCGTACCAGAGAAGAGCAACCAGTGTTGCCTCTGTTAGTAAAACCGACAAAAACCACAACGTAAGCAAGTTAAAAATATGGAAATGAGATATAAAAGAAAAACGGAAACATACACAAGTCGGTTGCGATTGCTTAACCAACAAGAAGCTAAGAAGGAAAAATTAAAAAACTCAATCTATGAATCACACCAAGCTACGAAAATATTGCAGATTCTGCTAGAAGTAGGTGAGAATACCTCTAAAGATCGACAATTTTCCAAGGTCCTGCTTACAAAGATTGCCACTAGCTGAATACCTCCCCGAAAGCGGCTCAGGAATCTTGAACATTCCCCAAATAGCACTTTCTCCTCCAGATATACTGAAAACTATCCCTTTCCAGATTGCATATATCACACTCTGGAATTCTAACTATCCCACTGAAAGAGCATTTAGTAATCTAGATACAATGTTGAAAATACGACAGAATAGCGGAATATGATTTTGAATGTGCTAGTGAGCTAAACCCATCAACAAAAGTTCCTGCTTCTGTGAGAAAACCGTGCAAGTGATTACGAAGACGACACGCAACTGGGACTCAGCTAAACAACTACACCCGTAATACAGAATTGTTTCGTTTCATGAACGTACAAGATTTAAAAGAAATTAGTTCGTAGAAGAAAACTATCAATGATGTGATGAAACGACAGTGCATGGAATAGAAAACGTCCAGCAATCAGTTGCTTACATCCACAGAAAATGATCGACACCCCTGATGAAACGGGAAGCACTAATCGGTAAAATAGAAATCCAAGGAAGATACAGATGGTTAACATAAACCTAGTGTCTGAATAAATATCTTAGTAACTAGTAAGAGTATACCATAAGTTACGGCCAAACAGAATCTCTTAAAGCACACGTATATCAGGAAATGTAGAGTAACCAGGAGCTGCTGCATCAGGCAATGGACAATTATTATTATCACACTTAACCGAGGGAGTGAGCCGCACCGAGGGAGCAGGTAAACAATGACCACCTTGCACACAAATAATTGAGAATTACGAGACCAGGAACACAAGCGATGGTGATCGAGTTGGAATAAGACGAAAAGACTGCTTCCTCCCGTAGCCAAAATGAACGAAAAATGCCTACTGAAGTTTAAGCTAACGAAAATAACGAATCGTCAAAACTAGTGCTGCTAAATTTACAAGTAGTTCAATATATATTAGAAAAAACGCAAGCCCATAATTCATTTCGTTAAGAACAAAAATCTTGCTCACCTCATAGACACACCAAATCTCCAATACTATGAATGACAGACTTTCAGCGCTGCTTAACCTAAGGCGAAACCGTAAATCTCAATAATTTCACAATGATGATGAGTATTATAAACACCAATTGTTTTAGTAATCCACCCATAAGTTGGCAGAAAACATTTTTTTGTGTTTAAAATCGTGGGGATAAAATGCAGTTTCATTATAACTATCTGAAAAGGCTAAGATTTGTGAAGCGAGTGTTAATAAACTCTCGTAGAAACAGACTGGCTGTACATGCATCCACAGGAAACACTTCTACGGTTTTTCCGTGGAAGTGAATGTACGAGTGAGATGCAAGACAAATTGGTCTATACTGGCAACGTACAACGTCGTATTTCACATGCTTTACCATTACGTTACCTTTCGAGAAGAAGTTTGAAAGATTGCTGGGAGGGGAAAGGCCTATTTCCTTCACTTGCCTGTTTGATAAAGAAGGGACAAGAAGAGAACTGTTACTCATGGTGGTTAGCTGCGGAGTAATTTTTAAAGGCGTGTATATTGTTACACACAAAGGTTTAACACATTTCTCTTCAGGCCAGCATGACAGAATTTATAGGCGTAAAAATATACAGGCAAAAATTCTGATCTGAGGGATCACTGTTAAAGTGTATTATCATTAAATTAAATAGGACCAAAAAGTTGTTTTATCTACCAACGAACATAGAAAAGGAAGATGATGGTGGCCTTGGAAAATAGCCGTTGTTTAACGGTAAATTTCAACTTTAAGGAGTTCAGAAAATAGATTACGCATTTTCACTTACTAGATAAACCGAAAACTAAACCCCTTTGACGGATTTATCCAAAAATTATGATTGAACGAGCTGACGACAACATTTTTTGATTGATGAAAACATTTTTCATCTCTTATGCAAACGTACAAAGCCTCACTTAATGATGAGTTCGGAATCTATACCTTTGTCCCCATGGTCACAAAGTATGGTACAAAGTGCACTAATTGAAAGTCAAAAGCCCGTATACAATTAATAACCGTGTGAAGCAATTCCTTTAATTTCTGTATTAAAATTACTTTTACTTATAACATCCCCGAGCTTGCTCAACTGCCCTACACACTCAAACGCCAACGAATTTTTTTCACTGGAAAACAGCCGGAAAAACTTGTCCCACACGGCAAACCAACTTTTTTTTGCTTGTACCATACTTAAAATGATCACTATTTTTTATTATAGAAATAGAAACTGCAGGCATTATCACAATGTTCTGGATTAAGGAAAAAATGTTTGTAAGCATCTCAACAATAAATAATCGAATTAAAATAGTACGAAACACCAAGCTTTGAAAACGAACTTATTAATTCATGTCAACCACTACAATCATGGAACACTACAAGCATGTAATGAAACTCTCTAAAGATGAAGAACATAAGTACGAAACCATTAGGAAAGTTAGGAAAATAACTAAACCTGTCTATTTGAGAAATGGTGAGAATTTTCATGCAAAACAATCGAAAAATAAATGCCAGCTTTCTTTCAGTTAATTAGTTACCAAAACAAGACGCCCAATTCATTTCAGAAGTGTTAGCATGCAAGTGCACATTCTAGAACGTGTGAAAGAATTATGGGAGTTACTTCCAAAATCATTCATCAAGTTATCCTCTACACTCAAAAGCTATCAGTGGAACAGCTGAAAATTCAAGACAGCAACCGTATCCCAGCGAAAAAAACAAACCTAGATATTCGTCGACCTGAACAAGCCAAATAAAAAATTCAGTTATTTATATTAGAATGCGGCTATAGGAACGAACCTTCGGGCCCATTCTTGGTACGAATAATTACTTCGATAATTATTCATTTATTAACTCAAGTCCCATGCCGTAATTCTAGCCGCGTCAACCATGATTCTAGCCGCGTTTCACTATTCATGATAAGGTCAATTCTATCATCTGCTTCAAACAAAAAGCAAGTATGTAGAAACAAGTGGCATGCTTGCTTCTACGCCTCCCATCAACACCATGTAACTGACGTAAACTATTTAGACCCCTACTTGGGAAAAATTGTAAAAAAGTCTGAAAAATAAGAAGTTACAAAATAGAAAAAACTATTTTGTTTCAGCAACATTCTGAAATTCATTATTCCCATCATTTCCATGAAAAAAACATACAAGCGAATCAGCCAAGCCTAAATATTTCTTACCTTTTAGCTGGAAACGTAAGGAAGATATGATAAAAGTTAGTAAACAAAAATTAGAAGAATTTCTTTTGTAAACCTACGATAAAAATAAAAGCTACATGAAGTTAATCCACGAAAATGTACATTTCGCCACTCTGTGAACTACAGAAATCGCTCATTCAACCTGAGCACACTCATCTATCCAATAAAAAATCATTGCTAATAATGAAACGAACCCATCTAGCAAGCGCGCATAATATTGTCAGAAAAATAAAATTACGTAACAGAACAGAATTTTCTACATGAGTTACGAGAGCGATACGTTGGAGGTTAAAAAACAACATCTAGAATTAAGAATTACCTCTCAAAAGCTGAGACGACAAAGGCCGCTCAAACGAACACATACCATAGGAAGATATTCAAGAGATGGAGGCTTCTTTTTCTTCGTTTTCACTTACTTTTTCGCATGCTACACTCTCAGATAATTTCGAGCTCAACACAGACGAGCTGTATTCTAACTGTTCGACGCTATCCTCGAATTTCGAACCGTCAATTTCGATAGTGTCCTCAACAGAAAGAGCCTTAGTTTTCTCGTTCAAAATTCTGTCGTCACAGGCTATGTCAGATGGTACAACGATGGTTTCGGCCCCGCTACTGTCAGTGTTATTGGTGTCAGCAAGAGTTGCAGGTTTATCAGAAGAGAAGTTTTCGGAAGGCAGACTAACTCCTAGAGATTCTTTACCCTTCTCACCGGGCTGGTTAGAATCCTCTTCTACTTGCAGCTGTTGCTGCAACTGCAGTTGCTGGATAGCGTAGTGGTCACTAGGGTCAACTACAGCCACAACTTCTGGGTCTGTTTCTGTACACCCATCGTACGCGAAGTCAGGCACGGAGTTTGTGCCGCTGGCGCTGTCACGCCTCTCCACAGCCACAACTGTAGTACGCTGCCTCTCCTCTGAAGATTCGTTCACGCCCATATCGTACAAGCTTTCTTCAGCCGAGTTGTGAATTTCAGTCATTTGGTACCGGTCAGCATCCTCAGGAGTTGGCGTCGAGCCCTCATTCTTCTCGCCAGGTAGTTGGTCAGGAGGAGGCACGATGGGAATCGCCGCTTTGGGGCGTTTCTGTAAAGCTGTGGTAGAGCGAAGGGGCTGCTGGCTCTGAGTATTGTAGTACATCACACCGTTACGATATACCTCCTGGGGCTGCGTCTGTAAAACAAAGAGCGCTGTAGAAAACAGATCAATGCGTCACTGAAGTAGAGATCTTACCAAAAAGCTCATTTGAGTAGTTGTTATAAATAAACTTCAATTATATGTATATAAGACAAAGGGCTCAAACCATGACAGCCCTTACCATACTTCCGTAACTTAGCAGCACGTTCTCCAGACCCCAATTTCAAAACGTGTTTTTCCCCATGGTGCATAGCATCCCACGTGATATCTTCTCTGCATTTTTTTTTACGAGTTGAACATTATTTACGGTGGCACTTAACGATAGGGTATAAGCTTTATTCCAATTTATCATTTTATGATACTATACCTCAGTCTCGGTGTACAGTACACATTCCGTGCTCAACAAAATCATCTCACTAAAGAAATAAAGAGACGAAAATATTAACAGCAGTGACTACTCCAACGCAAGGTTTCATAAATTGCACTTCTGTAGTTCTCACGAGAAAGAAAGAGTAAACAAACCTTTCTCTCTGTGAAGAGGTTAACCACAATGAATTCTTACAAGCAACGTTGTTGATCAGCTACGGACACCTCAGCGAACCCAGTCATCGAAAGACACGAACTCTTAAGACACGGCACGCAGCATACCTGCCAGTGAAGGGCTTTAAATCTGTTTCCTGATACATCAGGTTGATGCTAAAAAGATGTCCGATTTCAAGGTCAAGATTTAAAATCTAAAAGTTCATTATTGTGAAACTATTTATTCGCTGACAAAGCTTCTTTTGATTTTTAGATCATTCCATCTGCCAAAAAGCTTATAAATCCCACCCTTGTAAAATCCCTTACGTTGAAAGTAAGATATAAATTAAACAAATTTTTAACTTCTTCTTTTGATATCACCTCACGAGCATTCAAATGGTTCAGTAGTCCTCGAAATAAGTAATAATCAGCAGGAATAAGGTCAGAAAAATATAGTGGATGAATGATCATTTCCTAACCTAGCTCTTCCGAAAAATTTTTGGACAGTCGAATTGGGAAAGAATGAGCGAGTCCAACATTATGAATGAAAACACTTTCTGTTCATTAAGGAGTCGCTTTATGAGTCAAAGCTGCTTCCAAACGAAGAAGTTGATCACAGTAATGATTAGCATCAGTTGTTTGTTTATAGTCTGACACAGGGGTTTTCCCAACTTTTCTCTGACCTTGTACCCCTTCAGTATTTCGACAGATGAGCATGTTCCCCTGAATTTTAAAACACTTGACAAAATGTATTCTCTCACATACAGTATATAGATAAATAGTTAGAAATGAATAAAATATGAACACATTTTTCCTTTCTATAGCTAACATTAAATGTGCCCCTTTAGTTAAGCAAATGTACCCCTAGTGGTACATGTACCGCAGGTTGTAAACCCCTGGTGTAACAGTTCATACTGAATTATTGCTCCCCTGTCCCAGCAAACAGTGAACATGACCTTCTTTGGATAAAGTCCTACCCTCAATTATTGAAATGGCTTACGTCCTCAGCTGATCCACCGCTGACAGCCTTTAACAATAAGGTAAAGGATCATTTCTTATCACCATTAACAACCTAACCAAAAATTATGCTTGAATGTGTCATGAAAGCAGTGATTGACGAGCAACATGCTGTGGGTGGTTCACCGAAGCCTTTCTAATGAGCTTTAACTCTTGTAACACAGTTGTATGGACTACGTTCAATTGTCCAGCTAGCTCCCTAAAGGTGCTGGTAGGTTGTTTGTGAACAAGACTTTCCAAAATATAAAAATGAAGTTTTTTGGGGGGACGACCGTCTTTTAGATCTTCTTCCAAAGTGACATCTCCATTTTGAAAACGAGAAAACCATCTCCTACAAGTCCTTTCAGTCACTGTATTAACCCCAAACGTATTCTGGATAGATCTTGTAGCTGCACTTACGTTAACACCTTTATTAAACTCATAAAGTAGCACATGCCTAATGTGAACCTTAGTTAGAACGAACATGGGTGTCAATTGACATGAAAAATATCAATGAAAGAACGATAATCTAAAAGAAAACGGTTCACTATTGCCGCAAAAATTTGTCAAAACTAAAACAGGAGGCAAACAATTTAAAAATCTCATTTTGAACATTCGTTTCAAAATTCGATCATTACTTTCGCACGAACCTGATACGTCACATTCCACGTTTCATGCGTCACCACATCCAAAATAAATCATTAAAATATTAAGATGACGAAATAAGACTCACCCCTTCACTGGAGGGCGGTGGCGGTGGAGGGTACGACTGGTACGACGGGAACTGAGCTGCAGGTGGAGCAGGAAACTGTTGTGCAGTTGCCTGAGGAGCAGCAGTGAACTGGCACGGTATCCTGCTGGGGTCGGACGCTATGAAGGGCGCTCGTGCCACCACGGCAGACTGAGGGTCCGCAGTCACCACGGGCGCCCCGGCAATGAGAGCTGCTGCAATTGCCGCATGGTCCAACTCGGGAGCTACCAGCTCGGCAGATGTGGCACCCACGACGCTCACAGGAGTGAACATGCGCGGTATGACGGGTGTGGGAGCAGCGACTGTAGCCGCTACAATGGCCCCCCCGCCACCGATGCAGCCGCTTGGGTCCCGCACAAACGAAGGCGGTGGCGGTGCCACAAACTGAGACGATGCTCCAGGTATAGCAACCGTCACGGGCGGGACGTGATGAGGAGCTACAGTGGTGTTGCCGCTCGACGAGTCGTACATTACAGGACCACCAGAGCTACCGCCGCTCACCACGAGACCTACCAGAACAAAAATTGTTAAATAAGTAGGTTACAGTCGAGCCAATTACTTTTAATGCCTCCCAATGAATATGATAGTAAAAGAAGTAATCAACGTAAGTATTGGAATGTTTAATATATATTACTTAAGCAGCTCTACAATTACATACATGAATATAAAAGGCATTTATAAAAAGTAGTTTGTGATGGATTTCCTGAATACGAACTCTAAGTTTGGAGAATTGGCAGTAAAGTAACTGACCCTCGTCCTCGACCGCGCCACAGAGCAACCAATACAAGATGGCTTGAGTTCCTCACACCTGCATTAACTCCAAATATCACGTGCTCGGACAACACAGAGCTCCATGGTTCACAGCTGGGAAACTTTGGTGAACCTACGTTCCTAAGACACATTTTAAGCTTGGAACACGAAAAACAAACAAAACCGTTCAATTTGACCCTAGTATCATCGCCGTCTATGTTGTCCAAACACTGATCAACTTCAGTGTACTCGAGATTTTTCAATTATCGCCGTACGATATAAAATATAACGAAATTTCAATTGTTTTTCAGGTTCAAGTAACAATCATTTCGCATTCGAAGTATCCACTATAAATAAAGCAAGTACAAGAACATATGACAGAGAACGATATGTTGAAGAAGCATGGCTCACCAGGTCCGTGTCGGTCGCTGGGTCCAGGTGGCGGTGGAGTGGTGCTGTAGTAGTTGTGGTGAGGGTGAGGCGTGTAGTGAGGGTTGCTGCTGCCTCCTGTGCCACTACGCTCACCGCCAGCCATGTTATTGCTACCTGGTCCAGGTCGTGCCCCGCGCTGGCTTGAGTATCTTTTTTGGTTACCTCTCCCGTACTGTTGTTGAGGCTGATGTTGCTGGTGGGGTTGCTGTTGATGGGCGTAACCAGACTGATGTTGAGGTCCACTTCCGTACTGCGAACGGCTGCCTGAGTGAGAGGCGTGAGCCTGGTCACCACGTCCGTCTGTCAATTGTACAAAAATGTTCACTGTAGTGCGTAAGCGAAGCTTAATACAGCTGAGCTTTGATGTACCAGATTATTAAATGTAACTACGAACATCAGCACTGGGCCTTGATAGTTACATCATGCACGGAAAGTAAAATTCATTTAATTTTCAATCATAGCATTAAAACAATAAGATTAGCGTGACAAACATTTGGAGCCGAGATCGACTAACAGGACAATAGTAACTCAAATGAAAGCATCCTATTGCACTCGAGTCAGAAATGAACTCAGAAAATTTTTCGCCTACACAATCCTATCAAGTAATTGTAGCCTACGTCCAAGTTATGGAGTTTACACATGTTTGTGTTGGAATACTTCAAAAAACAGCACAGAATTTCATGGTAAAGCACTCTGCATGCTGCTCTCACCTCCTCGCAAAAAAAATAATACTGTGAAGTCAATCACGCAAACCGATACAAAATCAGTACTTATATGCTGTCAATGAAAAGCCTATACGAGAGCTCCATAACAAATAAGATAATTTCTTCACGGACGGTTGTCTACAAGAAATATAAGAGGGTGATTACTACAAAATAAAGTACTATGTACTGGATGGCATTTAATTATTCGATCAAAAGTCAATTTTCCGGTGTGATGGCGTCCCAGACCAATGGACACAGAGCCATCCTCTAATGACCTTAACTTTCAACAAAATACGAACAAAAGTAATTATATGATACGATGACAATGAAATTACTCGTGTTGGTGTTTTGAACAACTGACCTCTAGAACTCAATGCAAACCAATATCTTTGAAAGTAGTGTACTACAAGAGCCAAATAAACAGAAACTAACTTGAAAACAAACAGTACAATAGTTCTATAAAGAATACCATGCTTCAGAACTACCACCCCATATTAAGGCTTGGCCGAAAATTAATCAGAGAGTCAAATCTTTGGTGGTAAACATGTATTCTAGATTCCGTAAAGTTTATAGAGCATTTTCTTCGACTAGTAAAATTTCTCGTACCCAGCCTTTGCCCCTTTTCATCCATACATTGGTCTACCTCTTACGGATATTCCTAGCGTTTCTGATCACGTTTTTATCCCACTCGCAAATGTCAAACCACCACTGCATTCTAAACCATCCGACAACTTGCTCACCGCACTTATACGTTTCACCTCATTATTCATTATATCAAACCGTGTCACTCCTACCATAACCTGGCATCTGAGGAGTAAATTACATTTTAAAAAATACTTGGGCAATAGAGCATCTTGGCTCCGTCACTTACCTTCTTAAACTTGCATTGTACCTTCCCAATAACACTCCCTGCATGTTCTACATTTTTTCATCCAAATAATTCTATTCTACACTAAGCCGACAGCAGATCCTCTGAACTCCTACATTCATGATTATCTCCTACTCCATAACACAAGGGGAGTACACAAACACTACATCCATCAACAGGACCTAAAACAATTCACCACTGAACACCATCACATGTCACCCAACACAGTACCACCGCGTCTCGTAAGCACCAACCGCACATGGAGCAACAACTATACATACATGACGCAGTGTAGTATACTCACGCCTGGGAGAGTCGTGGGCGCTGGCTTCTGAGGAATTCCTGTGAGGAGCAGAGCGGGGTGACAGCTGCTGGTGCTTGCCATGCTGCTGGTTGTGCTGCTGCTGCTGCTGGTGCGGTTGGTGATGGTGCTGCTGGAGGAGAACCCCGTCACTACGGCCACCAGACAAGCGCACATCGTCGCTCCCACTGAAAGCCAAACGAAAGGGTTAGTGATGTTATAGAGTTGATGAAATGAATGCTACAATGCAGCATGACTTTCAGCAAGCGGGGTAATTAGATCATACGTGAAAATAATAACCCTAGCTTATTTATTAGATAGCAGGGGAGGAACAAAGAAGGGCTTCTCACAAAGAGAGATGTTTATCAGTTCTTCCCACCAAAGGGTTTCGCTGTTGGTTACAAGAGCTTGGAGGTTCAACACGTCTTACGATTAAAGTAGACGGTGTTGCAGAGAAGCTTTAGAGCAGGTACCCAGTCTTGAACTCCGGCACCAGGGTCGCAACATCCAGCATACACTCGTTTTACAACGACTACCAACTCATTAGTGTGGATACAATCAATGTGAACTGTGATGTTGCATCATGAGTTGTACGATACTATGAACTATAGCATGTTGTAAATCTAAAAATCATATATTCTCTGAAAGAAACAATACGAGACTAAGGACCTCGGTATCATTTACGAAATCGCGTAACATATAAATGAAAGGTATATATAATTAGTATTTGTTGCCAGTAGTTCTTATTTTCAAACTTTTAAAGCCTAACGATAAATAAATTGCTTAATTAATACAAAATTAAACATCAAGCTTCTCCTTTCAGTGAAAATTGCTTTGAACTAAATTCTACTTCAACTCTGTAGAAAAATGAACTCTGCATGCGTAACATGCATCCTACTCGGCCTTATCTCCAACATTTGCCGGACAGCTTCGATAAATAAGCAGACCCCAAATTCAGGGATACCTTGGCTGGCTCATCCCAAATCCAAAATGAAGATAATTTTTACGACTGAGTTCCTATGAACACAATATGAAGGAAAATTGCCAAAAATAAATGGTCTCTTTAGCATCAGTTTCTCACCGAGGCGACTCATGTTGAGCATATCCATCCTCCCCCGGATATTTGCCCTTCCATCCACCTCTTTCAGTCCTCCCTCCTCTACCCCTGCCTCTTCCACCTCTGCCTCCTCTTCCTCTTCCACGCCCGCCCCGGTCTTCTCCTCCATGCTCCTCAGAGGGCCGGGACCGCCTGTACTCCTGGTTGCTGTACGTGTGCATGTTGTGTGGCGGCGGCTGTTGCTGCTGCTGCTGCTGAGGTTGGTGTTCTTGTTGATCGATTGGTGAGGTCCCTTGGTTTAAATTTTCTTGTTGGTTACTAGCGTTGGATTCAGACACAGGTTTGCTTCCTGTAGAAGGCAAGATGTGGAATTAAATTGTGCACATCACACAAATATCTTTGGATAAATTCTTGTGTCCTACGATTGTATTAGCGCATTAAGCCCAACAACAATGAACTATTTAGATCTACGATCTGCTGTCGCTATACGAGTACATGTTAGACCATTTAAATTTCAAAAATGAGAATACTAATGCTAGGTCCTGTTCCAGAATCGATATCACCTAAGAAAGATAGTGATTTTAAAAGAGTAGCAACACAGAATGGAATAATGTTCAGGCAGTGGAATTACAAACACCCATGCACAAAAATACAAAGTAAACGGACTCACTTCTCACTAGAAGGCTTTACGAGACTCAGACTTGTGAGTTCAAAGCTAGCTTAGTTTTCCTAGGCGAACACTAGCGGGCCAAGTTAAGGTTCTTACAGATTTTTTATTAGTAATCTAAAAATTTATACTTGATAAGCTTATTCAAATAAAGCGTTTCATATGCGACACTTCCTAAGAATATACGCAAGTCAAACGCAAAAATATTTCAGGTAGACGATGTCTCGCAGTATGATACTTCTAATTGTCTTAGTAACCGCAGCCTCAAATACCTGTACATAATAGTTGTCTCATCCACTGCCCAACAATAAAACAAATTGCCGTTTCTAGGTTGTTTCGTACACTGTACGTCTACCAGTGCCCCAACACACCTGTACGTCTACTACTGTTCCCACTACCACCGCCCTCCTCCAACGTGGGGAAGTCTATGTCCTTATGGTCAGGGTGAGGAGGCCCTTGCTTGCCTCCTCGGCCTCCCCGAGGTCCTCCTCCACGAGCTGGGCGCGAGTAAGCATCGAGATCCTCCCAGTTACGGGTGTACTTGTTGGGACCGCGACTGTGGAGAGAAATGATGCTCATTACAGTCTAACAATTTCATCATACCACAATGACCTTACACTCGTTAAGTTGCAACCCAAAGAATAAAATTATGAACAATCTGCAGGTACTACAACATAAAAAACTAAACTAGAGCAAATCAGGAAATCCCCTCAATTTCATATACATATATAGACCTCCAGTCATATCCTTTGGGATAGCAAATCTTAACGTTTTTGTTACAGGGCTCAGCATGCTGCTGCGTCATGGCAGCGGCTTCCTCACCTGTGCACACCTCCTTACACACGCATTTAGTTCCTCCTGAAGTCCAAATTTAAGAATCCTGCTCCAAATAAGTTATCACAGAGAATTAATGGCTGCCCTACACTTCCTACCACCTACATCACTCACTACTGAAGTTTTCGAGATATTTTCGTTTAACTAGAGCTTCTTCAGTCTCAAACCTTCATCTGGTTTCATATACAAGACGTTGCTCGTGAACTTCTGCATAGGCCTGAGTTAAATTAATATTATTCATTTTGTCCAGCCAGACAGTTTACTCATAACACAAGTCTATCATTTGACATTCTCATTTCTCACCCTTTCAAACATTTTCATCATACTTCCCAAGCATATCAACACACACTTGAGTCATATTTTTTTTACTACTCTCAGTGTACAAATTTCTAAACCATGCAAAACTGAGGAAACAATAGCACTCATAAGCTAAGATGCCACTGTTACTACACTTTCATACCTCTTGCACTGCTCCCCAGGTTAGATATTCCTCTGTACTTTATTTCTCCCTCAATCGTTCCAAACACAGCAATCCACAACTGAGTATACACAAGGTATCCCATCCTTCATTGTTCCTCCAGTTTTCTCGTTCCTACATCAACTCCCTTTACTCTTTCATAAGTATCGGTTTCCTCCAGCTGCAAATCCTTTTGTATGAAGTCAGTAATTTCTGTGTGATTGGCTGCAAGTTCATAGTGATCAACTCGGCTCTTAACCAATGCCCATTCTCTCCAGCAACTACCCAAACCTTTACCATTGAATACCCTTTACCTTAGATGTACCACCCACACAACGCCGTTTATACAAATAATATACAAATCACTGCGAGACTATAGAACTGTTTCAACTCCATCTGCACTGGAAACTACTAATAATTACTTAAACCCTAGGCTTATATCTCTCAAAATTAAATAACTTGAACAACTGAGCCAACAACATCAGGCTGTGTGATATTTGTGGTGCAGATTCAGCGTATGAACACCTACAGTAAGTGGGTAGGGCTCCGTGGGCTGTCTAACAAATTCATACTACAGCTGTTGCAGATGTAGAATTCAGCTTTTTCCAGTACTACTGCTACGAGCTGCTCTAACCACCTTTCACCCAAAGAAACACCTGTCTACAAGTTGGGAGGATAAAGTGAAAAACGTAACAGAAGATGGGAGAGTGGCGGTGGCAGTGAAAGAAACCTAACCTAAAAATATTGTCGAAACGGAGGCTGATTCCGTTGCTGCTTGGCCAATTGGTTGTGTGTCTGTGATATATTCAGCTTCACTTGATTGGTCAAGCAATGTCATTTGCATCGGATTTTTTCATTAATCTTTTCACATTAAATGACTACGATCGACTAAGAGGGAGTAAAAATTTTCCAGGATTTAATTTCACGATACCTGATGGTATCTTAGCATTTAGAATTGTGTCGAACACGAAACTATTGAAAAAAATACTGCCTGGTCTACAAAGCATTAGAGGTCCCCAAACCTCGTGTTATCGAAGTTCCTCGTATACAGATAGTCAATATTATATTAAATAAAGAAAAGAGAATTAACATTAAAACGCTCGTGGAGTAGTTCACGAGTACTGTGAATTAGCAAGGCCAGTGAGAATAGAGTACCATAGATAATAAAAAGTTTTCACTGCTTCCCCAGAGTACACTACAGGAGCGGCAAGGTTTTGAGTATCTGGAGGAAGGCACTAATATTGCGCTCTTCCTCCCCTCATTGCAGCTAACCAGTAAACTGGTTTAAATCAAGCTGGTGACACAGCAGCCAAAAAGCAAGGTCAATGTCTTGATGAACCAAAATGATCAAATAAAGTAATATGTCCACAAATCCAAAGTTGACTTACTTGATACAATGTCAATTAAAAGTTGACTGAATTCATGGAATGGAAATCAAAAGTTGACCATCAATACAACACAAATCGAACAGCGACACTCAATACATCACTCGACTCAAGCACAAGTATCCAATACCCACCCATATCTCCGTCGTCTGCGAGCACGAGGAGCACCCTCCTCACAGCGGATGTCGTAGCCATACACAGACATGAGCTCTTCTCTAGGCTTGGGTGCTTGCTCCATCTCCTGGAATTTGTCGTGGCTCCACTTGCCATCTTCACCGCGCCACGACTGCACACAGTAGCATGGGGTTAGCATCTGGTAAATGACACGTACACATGGGAGACAACTCACTACCGTAGTACAGGGTGCAGCAACATAACTTCCTTTTATGAAAGGAAGTTCCTTTGAAAATAAGAAGTTATGTAGACGCACCCTGGACAAGACCGCAACTCCCTCATTTTGATGTGAGCTGGTTTATCCATGACCAACCCGATCACTATGGGACTTGGGTATCGACAAAAGAATGGGCCAAACGGCTCGTTCCAACTGCCTTATTCTATCATTTGAAAATGGCATGCACACACGGCAGGCAACTTGCTACCGTGATCCTAGATCCGAACTCGCTGACATAGATGGGAACTGATTCATCCATGATGAGCTCTGTCACATTCAGCCACTGCTAACAATATTTAATTACCACTTGGGTAGCACAAAGAAAACTTTCCTCATGCGATCCTGAGTTAATCGCATCCTTCACTTTATTAAACCCATTTAAAACGCGCACAATTTATTAAAGAAGAACAACAGGGGAGCTTAGAGTAGTTGCAGGTTTCATTACAACTCCTGAGATCCACAGACTAAGTTAAGGTCTGGATCCATTCATAGGTGGATGGCTCTATGGTTCATAACCTACATATATATGCAATTATACGATTCAATTTTATTGATCTTCATACACACAAGACCAACATGCAAAATTAATCAGGCTTTTTTCATTCAAAGTAACTAACTTGTTAGAAATAATTCATAAGGAATACCCATATAAGGAAATGAGCAGTACAGAAACAAGTATTATGGTTGATGGTCATGGGGTCCCACGTGGTTAAAACTGAGATTCTATAGTGCTAAAATTTCTTCCATTGCTAGCGCAATATTAACCCAACGGTACCGAAAGGGTTAAGAACTCAGCTAACACTAAGCACTCTACTCTAAGACAACACCGTAACTCAACACTAGAAAATTTAGAACATGTGTCACTTGCTTGATGATGTGTGGGTGTCCTAAAAACAAAACACAGCACCACTCATGGTACAGAAAAAACTACAAGCCGACAACCTTTTTAAGACGAGTAGTCTGATCAGCAGAAGCCACGTCATCAGCCCTGGCCTTGTCACTGATGGCCACCACAGGCAGTGAGGAGCCTGGGTAATTCTTGGGGGCCGTACTGTCACCCAGGTCACTTCTGGCATGTAAAAAAAACTCAGTAGATGGAGATGATGTTCTTGAAATAACTTTCTAAAAATGAAAGTGAACAAATAGAAAAATGATATCATTTGCAAGCAGGTTGCTACTGTTAGATTGAATGTGAATTATTAGGAGGGTGGTGGGACAAACAGCAAACAATATGCATTGTGAACAGGAAGCATATTGCTGATGACAATTGTCACACAATTCTGTAATTGCCTGTCATCTCATAAGTTTTGAGAATAAAAAGGCTTTGGTTCAGTTTTGCCAACAACCAAACATACCATGCTCAACAGAAGCTTGGACCTCATATTTTAAGTATTTGAATCATAATCATGGTGTTACTCCATCAAGCTTCCAGTTCATAGTGAACTAATCATTGCATCAAAACTCACAAGCAAGTAGAGCGGTATATTCTGATTCAGGAAAAAGGAATAAGACAAGAACCAAGTGTTCTATCAACCAGTTGACACATTTCTGGGTCACTTGAAACTTCCCAGAAAATCTCTTGCATGTCACAAAAATTTGCAGCTCCAGACTACCTATAAATAACAAGGCTATTCACACAGTCTGCTTAATTAACTTATATTGAGAAATTGAGAGGAAACTCATTAAGGAAGTACAACACATTATTGGAATCAAGGTTAAGATGGACAAAACAATAAATAAACATGTATATTAAACAATTATATCAGTCTAATTATCATACACAAGTTCCAATATTCAAAAAATTTGAGGCCTTAGAATCCTTGTAGAATTGTATCTCATGAATTTGATTTAGACCTCAGAAACTATTACAGCTTTACAATGAAGCACCTAGTCCAACAAATCTCTAGATAGTGTATACCCCTAGAACAGGTGCTCACACAGAGATGAGCTCCTTTATATTACTATACCCTCTTAACTAAATATTTACCCACATCTGTATGTTTCTCTGAGTTCTTAACAATGCTAATACTAAGGCACAACACACAGTATTTACCTCATATCAAACTTGGATAATTACAGAAGCAAACTACATACAGCTAATTTTTATAGCCTATCAGATGACTAACAACACAGCTGGTTGGCTTGGTAAGTAAGAACATAAATTAGTAGGTTATCAAAGATGGATACTAGGAAATTTTATTAGGTATTTCTTGACCTATCAAGGTTGAAACAATATTCAGGATAATTTTCATTCATTGCATTTGTTTAGAACATTCATAATTGATGCCAGAATTTCTTTTGGTGGGGAAAAATCATTCATAATTTATGCCAGACTTTCTTTTAAAGCATTAGGAACATTCATAATTCAAGCAATAATTTCTTTCATTGCAATAAAATATCACATTTACAATTTCAGTATGGAATAGAACAAAATTTTCTAATGACTATAAGGGGTATAAGAGTGCTCTCACCTGAGCATGTTACCTTCCTCGTCAGGAGGCATCGTACGGTCGTCATGTTCATAAAAAGTTCCTTTCTTCGGGATGTACTGCGGGTTCTTTCGGTCTTCATCGTCATCTAATTTGGCATCAGGATTGTTCTGTAGGGTAACATCAATAATAATTTTGCAGTTCAAGTTATGAAATCAGTACCATCATAAGATGTTACAAATTGCCTTTTATTATTTTATTCATAAAGAAACTTGACCTTCTTAATAGAAAAATAAATAGACACAAGTTGCAAATTTTTCCCATATGTGATTATATGAAGCCCTTGATTATAAACAGACATAAAAGAATGAACAAAATCTAGTTAATACATTGAATATATGAAAAGCATTTAGTAACAAAAGTCTCAGGGCTGCCTCTTACACAAAATTCACCTGCAACATAACTGATCAATTGATATGGGGTGGCACCAAAAACTGCTATAGAATGTCAGATGTAAGATTATTGCATTCACGCTTGACTTTCAGACTGTATGACAAACTCTCATTCAAAACAAATAGAACAATTGGAATATTCTTCTCAGAGTTCTTGGAAACAACATCAAAGCTCCAAGTGATGAGGCAATCAATACCACCTATATCCTCTGAAATTTTACCTATTTCTACTGGGATCAAACAGTAAAAACAAACAGTAAATACTGTCAAGTATGTTTAAAGACAGAGGTTAATCCAGACTTGTTGTGGTTCTCTACTGCTAGCAGGCATATAATGTAGGTGAGTAACTCTTCAAACATCCACACAAGATGTAAGATGGCATTCAGAATTTTGAAAACATTCACCAAAAATTTAGAAATCCCAAGAATAAATTTGTCAAACTACAAATGCACTTGAACGGTGGATGTTTTGCCTTATGTGTCTATTATTGTGAATAACAGTAAGAACCAAATACAAGCTGACAAATAAAAATGACAAGCTTTCCAACATAGCACAATAGTAATTACTTGCAAAGTTTTGCTTAAGTGTACACATGGATGAAAAAAAATTCTGAAACCACAGTGCACATTGACCAGAAGCTAACAACAGATACAAAAAACACAAAAAATACAAACAGCAATTCCAAGTACTGTTAAAAAATATGAACTTACAGGGTCAACAGCAGGAAGAGGCAACAAATCTTCTTCATCGGCACTCTCGTACTCGCTGTTGGCACCCTCAGCATCACTGCCCTGAAAATCATCAAAATAAAATGACAGAATGGGTATATATTAAAAATCATGGTCTGTATTCTAAAGAAATAAAACCTTGTTATGAAACCCTCCACTCAAGTGAAAATTAAAATATACAAGATTTTCTAATGTATAAAGATTGCTCTTATGTACAGTTCTTCAAAATTGCAATAACACATAAGGTTCTTACAATTCAAATTCTAATTTTATTCTAAAATATAAGTCACATTAGCCTTCACAAAATATTAACTCTTACTGCAATAAAAATTCAATGAAGAATTTTATTCTATAAAAATTTACCAGCATTTTATTTTATAAAATTACCAGCATTTTATTTTATAAAATATACTAGAATTTTATTTTATAAAATACACTATCATTTTATTATCTACAATACACTATCATTTTATTATATAAGATTTACCAGCATTTTATTTTATAAAATATACTAGCATTTTATTTTATATAACTTACTAGCATTTTATTACATAAAATATACTAGCATTATATTTCATAAAATATACCAATATTCATATGAAATTCACAAGCATTTTATTTTATACACTTTAAGCAGCCTAACATAGAAGTTATTAAGGTTAATTTCAAATTAGTGCTGCTTAAGCTATAAAATCTAGTTTTTAAATAAAATTGGGGATAAGAAACGGAGCACTTTTAAAATAATCTTAATACCACTAAACTTCTTTTAAAACTAAATAATCTTTTAAAATACTTTCAGTTATTATCTATAGTTTTCATAAATGTCTACTTCTGAAAACAATTCAATAAAGCTATAAATGTTATTCAAACTCATTAGGTGCAACTGAAGAAGATAATCAACAGCAATATTTGTATGACTTCAACTTTCTTGATATATATTTAAAAACAAAAATACTTTGATATGCAACCTTCACATCAGCTTAAACTTGAGATACTTTGTCCTTTTCATTTTCCTTATTTTAATTCATCAGTGGACACACTAACTCAGAACTGTGAACATAAATATAAATAAGTCTAAGCTCCAGGCAAATAAATTTTGTATAAGCTCATTTCCTCTTCTCTCTGACACTTTGTCAAATATAGCAATGCTGTTAAGAAATAAATAAATTTGGCAATTTCCTCTTCTCTCTGACACTTTGTCAAATATAGCAATGCTGTTAAGAAATAAATAAATTTGGCAAAGTCAAAACCTTAGTGATTAAAATAATAAATTTGGCAAAGTCAAAACCTTAGTGATTAAAGTCTTTATGTATTGAAGTGGCTGAATACTGCTTTCACAACAGTGGCAGTACTATTATTATACAACCTCTGCCATCAATTTGGAATTCAAAAATAAATTTTAACTTAGAACTTTAAAACTTACTGACTGTAGGACAAAACTTTTAGAGCTATAAGACATGCTACGAAATGGGGGTTGTTCACTGTGGAATTTATCGTTTAATGCTTAGCAAAAATTATCTCTGCATAACTATGTCAAAAGGATGGTAATCATTTTAGAAAACTGTATTCTGCATGATACACTACACAAAAAAAAGATTCAATAACAACTAAGAATAGCCTACACACAGTAGTAAGAAATACCATATTTGATAGAATAGAGGATGCACTTTTTTCAAAATTAAGTACTGTACACACATATATTCCTATATTTTGCTTGTATAATGACATTGAGAATAGCATATTTAAATTGTGGAAGCTATTAAGCATTAAAATGTAATCATAGAAACTAAGAAGAGAAATTTATATTACATTAGTATATAACTCACATTAGCCTATTGATCTATTAGATATCACATATATAAAGTATGTAAAACAATTTATAAATTCCTATTCAAATAAGTTTTTCAAGATATTTCCCTGATTTAGTAAAACAATCGAATTTTAAATATTTAAAGAAATCACAAGGACAATCAAAATATATTTAACTTCAATGAAAAAGTCTACAAATAGCAAAAACTGGAAATGACCACAACAATGTACTTTATTTTTGCCTCTCAGCTCCCAATAAAGGAAAAACCATAGAAATTATCAAATAAAATTATTATAGAAAAGGTTCACTTTTGCGACCCACCTCCAAGCATCGCAGGCATTATATAGGTAGACACTATAGTGATTGTACAATGGCCCTCTGAATGAAGTAGTTCAACCACTAATTGCAGCGAAACTAATACGCGAGTTTTATAATATATACCATAAGTTAGACCAAACTTTGAAATGAGGTCATGACGAAGTGTGTGATTACTTACCAAATCAGACAACGTATTGTTAATTATTTCATCAGCAGACTCCTCAGAAGAATCGTCTGATCCTCCATCAGCTACAGGCTTCCTTCGCCTCCGTCTGTCAGCCATGTTAAATTAAAAAAATTCCAAAATTTATTCCGAAAAAACAAACAAGATCTAATGAAGCATAAATTTCCTAGCGAAAATTGCTGCACCGCACCCTTTCCCTCACCGCGTGAATCCAGCTACTGAAGTGAAATTCGCAGTATCGTTCGATCCAAAATGTGTTCCTCAAGTCAACCTTACCGTTGCTATTGTTAATGACAAATTTCTAAAACGTTTATTATATTATTCTTTTATAAACTGGCGACCAAAATTCGTCTTCAATAATTCAGCATGTTAATAGAGCTTGCATGATGCCTTGCATATTTTATTCATAACTCAGCATAGTTTGAAATATACATTCACATAGTACTACATATCTGTATCTCATACCTGTGAATCAAATATTAAAAACCTGAGTATCTGTACTGTCAAAGTCGTCAGACGCTTTATAACTAATTATTTGAGCTGAATAAATTAATAACTACAAAATTTAGAATAAATATGTGTTAATATAAGAGATGCATATGCGTCAATAGCAGCCACCGTAGTCGAGTGGTATGCGGCCCGTGTTCTGTATCGGGTCTCTGCTTGTGCAGAAAGACTGCGTGCGGGTT
>VCRD01003069.1:53195-66604 GCA_006783055.1 Trinorchestia longiramus
GTAAGAAATATGCCCCGACATCCAGCGTAAGAAATATGCCCCGACATCCAGCGTAAGAAATAGGCCCGACATCCAGCGTAAGAAATAGCCCCGACATCCAGCGTAAGAAACAACCCAGACCTCCAGCGTAAGAAATAGCCCAGACATCCAGCGTAAGAAATAGCCCAGACATCTAGCGTAAGAAATAGCACCTAAAACAACAATAAAGAAGAGTGTGAGGGTACCCCTGGTTGCAGAGCTGGTCGGAAAGCTGAGGTCCACAAGACTGGATGAAGTGAGGCCGTGCTTCACTCACAGTCATCTTGAAGAACTCAACCACCAGCAGGGTGATGAGCTGCCCTACGAATGCGTCTTTCAGGAACCCCCACGCAACGCTGCACGCCCTTTTTGCATCACGGCTTGCCTTACCCGGCAGCATCCACTCAAGTAGGAAAATCTGGAAAATTAACCCGTTACGTTCGTGAGATACACATTTACGGGTTTGATTATTCAGAATGTACCGTGAAATATGAAACGCGTTGTTTGAATTTTCATAGCTCTTTAAGTAATTAGCTGATTTGAATATTTTTTTTGTCAATTCTGTTCGCATTCATATTACAAAATAATTTCAGTCAATTACATTATCATTTGAGATTATTATTGATTTAAAAATGTTTTGGTTGTGCTAGAATTTTTTTTGGTAGCTACACTCTGAGTGTTGCATTCATGAAAATATTTTTTAGTATTTTAACAAAAAATAATCTCCTACGTCGAATCAAAAAGAGCATTTCTTAAATTTGACAGCAAGTCATGAATATTCAAAGAGCGGATCCGGTTTTTGTGTTACAAAACCTGTGTGACATTTAAGAATCGTCATAGACCAATGTTTAGTGAGTAGGTACATGTACAGTCACATACACTGGAATAAGCTCAATAACAAATATTTAATAGCAAATAATCAAATGAACGCTTTGTTATGAATAGAAGATTAAAGATACATATCATTTTCGTACTTAAATTTCTCTCCAACACGTAGACCTAATCATGTAAGGTAAATGAGCACTAGTTGTGAGCTTTTAAGGCAAATAAACTTCTTAAATAACAACATCATTAGAGCAAAAGCTACACATCTGAAGCCTACGAGGCCTTAGGCTTTTTTAACTGAACGAAATACTGCGTAAATTATCACTCGTATTATAAGGTTATATCACGTAAGTTTTGAACCAAACATTTATAATAAAGGGCTAAAATGAATTATTTCCAATGTACTTCAGGAATAAGAGTGGTTCATGAATGGTTACTTCATAGTCAACGTCCATTCACGTTTATATCATCTCAGGCAACTTCTTTCACAGTAGAGGAAATTCACAAAAATCAGCGCCACAAAAACTACATTTTCAAACCCACACAATACACAGAAACTAAAGCCAATTGAAAAGATAATGCGCATCCTCAAAATTAACAGCTCAGGTATGCCCAGTTTGCTGGATGGAGGCAGCAAATTAACAAGATGACCAGCAATTTGAAATTTGTATCGTGATCTACAGAGTCTAAAACATACACTCCAGTGCGTACCTATTGTGAAACCATAGTTAGTAAAAACTTTGCGCGTTCATTCATCTTTGTCTTCTGTATTGAAATTTTATACAAACTCCTTGCTGCTAAGTTCACCATCTATCGCTTTCTCTACTTCATTCAGGCAAGACCTTATCACAGCAGGCGTTGGTCAGCGTCACGGTGTCACAACGCTGAAGATTATTTACAAAAACACTTGTTTTTGGGACAGTCAACACTCATTTTTGATAAAAATTGAATGGGACAGCTATCAAGTCGTTTCTTGTTGCGCACAGTGGTTATGTCAATAAGGTTAGAACGATAATAAGATTAGAACGATAACTCAAGAGCCCACAGATTATGCATCTATGGCGACCTATGATCAAATAGTAGATAATAACGCCCGAATCTTCGACGAAATTACTAACGCAGGCAGGAACTGTGTACTTGTAGCACTCCTCCTCAATGACACAGCAAAAGATCAACGTATTTTGTTGAACAAGCACAACAACTGCTCTTTTGCGCGGATCTTTACAGTCACACAATCACATGCATTTTCTCTTTAAAAAACTAGTAGCTCATTTGTACTCATGCCTACAGCGACACAATAACAATCACGAGCCTGGAGGACGTACGTTAACAAAGGGCACGATGGTGGCGACGGCGAAGAGAGGTATTGTGTGTACCGTCTCTGTGGTCAGCACCCTTCTGATGGAGGGGTCGTCACACAAGATGGAGGTGTAACTTATAGGCAACACGCCAGTGTTGCTCAATATTAACAGCAGCACACCTGCAACAATGTTCACCTTAAAACACACGTGGCATGACAACACTGAAACAGCGTCCAAACCAGACAATGATACTAGTTCAAGACAAAAATTAGTGGATACCTTGTTCTGTGAATGAGATGCTTTAAAAAAGCAGGAGAAATAGGAAGGGGGCGACGGTTGATCAGAATCATTTGATTAGGTCACTTTACATATCAGAAGGGAGAATTTGAAGCAATAGACCTATAAAGTTTGTGCTGTACTGTTCTGTGATCATTTTGGCTTGTTGTAAGACCGTCTGAAAAGACGAAAAAGGCTACATAAACCTATAAAGACTAAGTAACTAATTACGCAAGAAAAGCTTTTAACTCTCACCTGCCAAGACGATGAAGGGGTGGTAAGAACCCTTGTGTTTGGCAGCAGCCTTTAGAGTTGCGTCGCTGGCCATGCCGCTGATTTAAATAAATCCACTCTAACAAACTCCAAGTGCCAACTGAGGCACATCATGCTCAGGTCTTCTTACTAGTATCAGACACACTGATAATGTAAAGTTTCCACGGCTCAGAGATAGAAAGATACTGGAAAAGTTTGACAACTCAGATTGAGTACAAGATAATTTTGAGCGAAAATATAATGAAACTATACATTCAACGTCGACTGGTCAACAATTTAAGATGCTCTAGTAGCAATGAATCTTGACCGTGTATGAACGAAAAAATCCAATGAATATAGAAATACTACTGCTTTTCATGATCAATACTCGTTTAAATTTAAATCATAGCGTTATTGAACGCAACCAGGTAATATACAACAAAATTTTATTACATTATGAATGACTTTTTTAATTTCTGTCTTAGCATTGCAACAGCTTGAGCATAAATGAACAGCAAAACTAACAAGGGGTTTTCATTAATTAAAATAGGCAGGTTACAATGCATGCTAATTCTCTTTTGTTATTCTTATATTGCATTCATTGTGGTTTTACTGAACCGAATTAACTAACGGATTTTTGCGAAACATTTCATCACCAATAAGAGAGTGTTTTCTGTTCAGTAGATTCTACATCTGAAGTGATCGAGTAGGTTTCCATTCGTCGATACCCAAATCCTTTACACGCTTAAGAAAATCTCCTGCACTTGGAAACAAGTCTCTGTGGTGATTGAGGTAATTCAGAAAGATGAAAATCCTCTTATTCTTGTGCTTCAAGGTGTAAAAAATGAACGGAAAATTGCAGATAAAAATATTTTACAAAGCGAACGGACTAGATTGTAGAATGCAGCTTCTGGGGATAACATTTGGACTTTTCAAAACGATGGTGTGATGATACTTCTTCTGAACACAACAGTACATGTTGTGTGGAGTCACGTACACTGTCTTCATACATAAAGAAGAATACTTCCTCATCCCCCAGATCTTAACCCTTTTGAGTTTTCTTTTTAGTCAGTTCTTGAGATTGAAACGGGCTCTACTGAGAGCAGTAATATTGGAGTTAAGGCGAAATTGAATGAAGCCTGAAACGGACTACTCACAGAATTGTCCGTGTGCCATCAAAGGCTTTCTTACAAAGTTTCCAGGCGTGTCAGAAGGTAGAAAAAGGATACTGAGATTAAACTTAGTGTTCAGTTTCGCTTCACACTATTTCTTAATATTATGGTTAGGTACAGCTAGGAATAGCACATTTAACAGAAATTATGAGTTTTTTATTTTGTGAGTATTAACGCCTTTGCCCTCACGTTTTAGCCGTAGGAAAATAAAAAAATATCACTGTGAAAATACGTAAAAACTAAGTTTAAAACTTGAAAGATAAATTCTTGCTTAGGTTTCAAGAAATACGAGGCTGTACGAATGAATCAAAACATTCGATAAGAAAGACTGCAAGTGTCCTAGCATCCCGCTGCCGACATGGTTGACGCGGCTAGAAATACGGCATGGGACTTGGTTAAAACAACCGAATAATTATCGAAGTAATTATCCGACCCAAGAATGGGCCAGAAGGTTCGTTCCTATAGCCTCATTCTATTCTATTCTATTCTAGCGTTTTGAAACAAGTTTCACTTGGATTAAGTGAGCGTGTCCCAACTCCGCCACCGAGAATCGTTGACTGTGTACGCTTGATTGCAGTTGTGAGCGTCGTGAAAATGCTCAAGTGAAACAAGTAACGACGGCTGTTTACTGTATTCATACCATGTGATTAATTAAAGTAGCAGTATAAATTATTTATAAGAATTCACGATAAAGACAGGAGCGAATTTCGTCGAGTAACCATTGTAAAAAGACGCAGCTGAGTCTTCGGTTAAAAATCAAAAATTAAAAAGTAACTAAATACAGAAATCTCTAACACGATCAATATTAAATCTCGGCCTAGACAACGTTTCAATACAAATACCTCGAGAGAATATAAATGGCGTCAAATATACATTATAAAGTGCAAACAGAAGAATATAGAGGACCGTATGGCTCAGGATTCCATTAAATAGTCGAGTCGACTACAACCATTAAGAGATGACAAGGACAATGTTTATGATGTACTCACAGCACACAGGGTGTCTCAAAAAAATGTACTCACCCTTTAACCGTTGCTAACATGCTGTCTTCTTTGTGTTGCAGGTGTGAGGTTCGAACCTTTGCGAACATGATTCTTTAATCACATTTAATCATGTTCGCAAAGGTTCGAACCTCACACCTGCAACACAAAGAAGACAGCATGTTAGCAACGGTTAAAGGGTGAGTACATTTTTTTGAGACACCCTGTATTTACGTGTTTTAGAGGTCCCAAGCGATAACCAGAGTCAGTACTTGATTAAATGCAAGCTAGAACTTCATTCAAGGAAATTGAGAAACTGATTACGTTATCAGAGGAAAGATATAAACACAAAGAAGACCGGTATCAAAACATCTACCTTTGGCCTTCAACATCGTTTTATAGTAAGTAGTCTGACATAATTCGCTACAACGACACGCAAATAGTTACCAATTCATCCAAGGCGAAAAATACCCAAATGAGGTAAACAGTTATTGGCCCAAGGTAATGTATATAATCGAAGACGTACGAAAGCAACAGTATTGGACATGTTGATAGCGCTTATCTGGTGCATAACATTTCTTTACGAGGATAGGTTAGGTTGTACATCGCTGCCGAGATTTGACAGAGATGAAGATGCACGTGATGTGTGAGCCCGAGCACTGAGATGCATCAGCAGTATGAGAGACACAGGCTGTGCCTACACACAGCCTGTGCCTAATCTACTTCTATTCGCGTAATTTAATTTTTACCTACATATACAAAACAAATAGTTGTAACGCAGAAATATTCTCGTAACTAAGAAACACGTCATTTATTATAGGTTTATTTTTGAATGAACGCATGCACACAGAAGTTTTGCGAAAAGAATCAGCAGTTTCGAGAAAAGACAACACGGTTACCCCTACCCAAGTGAATGACACACAATCTTCATCTGGGTGCACTTACAGCTGCCCTCTACACTCAAGTTCTGCAGCTGTGACCTGTATCCTAGTTACGCAGCTGCCCTCTACACTCAAGTTCTACAGCTGTGACCTGTATCCCAGTTACGCAGCTGCACTCTACACTCAAGTTCTGCAGCTGTGACCTGTATCCTAGTTACGCAGCTGCCCTCTACGCTCAAGTTCTGCAGTTGTAACCATAACCTAGTTAAGTGATCCTAATCTTATATTCTCCAATCACTACGACACACGCTTATCACAAGAAGTATCATTCGCGTTGGCACTCTTTAAAGGTACCACAATAAAAAATAAAAATTTCTCGTGACGAACATGAATTTTTATCAAGAATATTTCAGAATATCTTATACCGATGTCCTGACTAGACACAATACACACACGCACAAAAAAATTGGCTTTGGTCTTAAGTTTTCAATCAAGAACGAAAGTATATATAATCAGCCCTAGTATATAAATCACTTTTCCTTTAGTTCATTCTGACGTTATATGGTATTCTTCGGTATGATGACTGCATAAGAGATCTAGGTACTCAACTTACAACTTCGTTAATTCAGATTTACTACCAAGAAAAAAGATATCGAGTCTCACTGTTACACTTAAAATTGTCATACGCTATTGAAACCTTTCCTTGTACACGTTTAGAGGAAAGGAAGAAGATGAACTTGAAAAGTTCAATCGCAACAAGAAAAGAAGAACCCGTATCAATAAAACTTATGTTGTTAGTACGAGCACCGTGATGCATTGTGTTTGGCAAACTATTCAAGACTACAAAACAACAGAAAATTTAAGGTGACACGTATTTGTATAGAAGTTAAGTCTAACACAGTGCATACTCAGAGGGAACAATGATAAAGATAACGAACGTAAGCGTGCTGCACACACATGACTACGCAGCACTCACTCGTCTACATCCTCCTCCGAACAGGTTTCCCACCACACTGAAAGTTGGAACTTGGATAAACCGGCAGAGACTATTCTACTGCAGTGCCACAGCAACAATGAAGTGTTGCTGCAAGTGCCTCATTACACTTCGAAATTTCAGAAATACTAAGATCGTTGCAAGATAAAACCCCAAATTCCTTTAAAAATGCAAGTACAGCATTTTACAAAGAATAATTTGCCCCACGTAACTTAAATGAAAACTAACAGCCTTGATTTTAATCATGAGTGATCACTGAGCTGGTAATATATAGACTATGAACATTTTTATTTTCACCACATATTCAAATGTATGTCTCTAAATTGAAGCAGTAAACAATTTTTTTTCATTCTCACGATAAAATGTCTACACGCTTCCTCTAACTTTTAAATTTGACGATCCAGTATTTATTTAGAGCACGGCAATTATTATGCTTTTTCAAAGTCTCAGTTGATTTCAATTCAAATTTTTTAATAACGTTTCATAATTTTATTTTAGAAGCATTTTTTCATTATATGTTCATTCGATAAATTGTGGTTCAATCCATTGCGTTGTTTGTTGACGATTTCATGAATCTATTGTCCTTAAGAACGAGTGAAAATTAGATTAACTGACATGCAGTTTGAATAGCCCTCATTTTATTTCTATGAATGAATAATTCGTATGTCGTTCATTATTTTTTATAAAAAAGTACATGGACAAATAAGCCTCAATAAACCCATACGGAGACCCTCGATTGAATAGATATCAGGTTATGCAAGGGTTAACTAACAAATATCAGGGCTAAATAAGTGTCAAATTACAGATATTAGCGTTAAGTAATTAATAAAATTACCATTGATATACTGCTCATCTTCACGTAAGAAATACGCATAGAAGTTATTTATTTCAAAGGATTCATTTCTTAACCGTTCCTCCGACACTCCTTTACTTCCTTCAAGTAACAATAACGATCTGTGGACTCGCTTGTACTTCCAGCTGGTGTGACTGTTCAGTCTTCATAGGCATGTCAGAGAACAAAACCCTCGGGATGCCTATTCTCAGGCACTATTCAGCCAGTAATGCTGTTCTTAGAAACATCTTTGCTTCAGAATTTTTCTAACAAAAAGGTTGATTCAACGATAAACTATGTTATATATATATATATATATATATATATATATAAAGTGGCTTTAGTTGATAAGTCTCTACTGTAGTGCATAACAGATCCTTGGGTATATTCGTAATTCCACTTAGTGTGTTGTCCAGAGATACAGGATTGCATCGTCATGTCAACGAGATGACATACAACACAACCTTCAAAAAAATACGTGGACTTGATCGCCTGTCCATGAATTTGGGTTAGCAACACTTGCTTTGAAAGTCAGTAATATTGAAACATATTTTTGAACTTTCTACTAGATTAAAAAGGCAATCATTTCAGGGTGAGACAATGTTAGTAAAGAAGAAAAGGTTGCTCAGTTCTTTCACATCAGAGGTCGTTTTATCAATACATAGACGTGTAGACCCACTCGTTTATACTACATTGCTCTGTTGCTGAAGTTGCAGTAAGGAATTGAAGCCTGCATTCATGTGAGTCGGTCGTGTTAACAAGATACTCGAATCTTTGCTCACTGGACCACGCGAAAAACTATCTACAACCCTATAATTGCTTCCAATATTTAGCTATTTCCAAGCTAGACATGAGTACTTCGAACATATCACAGCCGACAAAGCTTGATGATTTATGAAACTTTAACTGTGCATGTCTTGCTTATAATGTTATATTCAATAAGTGTAATCAAATTTGCTTCTTTAAAACAGTGGTTTCTTAATGTCTTTACTTAGTCATGTACTTCCAGTACTGTGGCGTTGTTGTGCAATGTTCTGGCCTAGGGCTTAAATTTTAGATTAATTGAACACATCAACTCAGAATTTTTCGTAAAACTCAAATTTTTTATACTGTGTGCCAAATGAAAGATGAAACCATATTTTTCCATCGAAACTAATAACTGAAATATTATCATTGTTTTTCCAAGTCTTATCATTCGACCGCTGGGGTTGTGCACACTCAGTCTGCAATGTCGGAGTGGCGCATTTTTGGCATCACAGGATGTGAAATTTTAATTCAACAAGAGAATTTTCAAATTTTGAGTTTCAGCTATACAGGGTGTCTCAAAAAAATATACTCACCCTTTAACCGTTGCTAACATGCTGTCTTCTTTGTGTTGCAGGTGTGAGGTTCGAACCTTTGCGAACATGATTAGGTAAATGTGATTAAAGAATCATGTTCGCAAAGGTTCGAACCTCACACCTGCAACACAAAGAAGACAGCATGTTAGCAACGGTTAAAGGGTGAGTACATTTTTTGAGACACCCTGTAGTTTCAGGTACGTACGTACGATAAATTAGTGAAGGCAATCATAGAACTTTGAAGCAATAGTATCTAATATTGTTAGTTGAATACTATTATACATGGCACGAATTAGAATTCAATTTTAAATTATAAGAAATGACTCAAAATGATAATGAAATGTTTAAAGGGTTCATAAAGTTAAAAATTGAAACACAAGGATAAATACAATCAAAGTCATACTACATCGCAAGTCTTACGTCCATCTTTATTTTATGAAACATTATTTGACATTAATAGTAGAGCTGCACAATCACACAACAATAAAAACCAATGATGTAGAAAGAACCGAGCCGTTTTTGATGATATAAAAGATGCTCTGTCCGACAAAAAACAGTCAATAACTCAGCGATACATAAAAACTTCTTTATAGAAGAAAAAAATTGTATTGATAACATGAACAATTTACACAATCCTATTCATTTTCCAAATCTATAACTGTTGAAATCTATTGGAAAGACTAATGTTATCATAGCGAACTTGCACTAGGTTTGTAAGTCACTAACACATACATGTACACATGTACATGTAACATAAAACGGAAAGTTGAGACCTTTTGTATAGTTGTAGCTCAATATACAAGTGCTATCAGTTGTTCTACATCAGCACAGGCGGACAAGTAACATGCAATTTTTCCAATATAATTTTTGGTTGTATGTTAAATAGGTGTAATTTGTACATGTATGGTGAATGTAGCGAATTGAATGGAAGTATAGTACTATTAACTGCACGATACAGAAAAAGTGGGCTCATATAATATACTTTTTATGTTTCTAAGCTGGGGTACAAGTGTTGGGGGAAAACGGTAATATTAAACACTAATTTCATTCTCACTAATTGGTATATCACGTGCTGCCACATTACATTTTGTTGCTTTCCCAATTCAAATAAGAATGCGTGAGCAAAGTGAGCAAATCTTCAAGACTGCAATCAGAAAAGTTCTTACCTGTCACGAAGAAGAGAATGTCTGGTATTTGGAGGAGTGCATTCCGGCAACTTGTTGATATCTTCATTTTAAATTCAACTCTAACTCACTGGATAACAATAAGGAAAAGAATTTATGCAACATCAGAACTGTAAGTTCTGAATTGTACTCTGTTACGTCTGCTCAGTCTCAGTCAACATGGAGGGATTCTGTAAAAAATTTCAAAAACAATGTAGTGTGAGTTGACAAGGTACGAACTTCGAAACTGGTTTTAGATGACATACGCGCACTGTGAACGTACTGTTTCTTGCTAGTCTGCGATACAGCAACGTAGGAACGTCAGTACTATAGCCTTAAGGAAACTATGCTAAATCCTTCCTTATTTTTCCGCGCTTCTTACACCACCAAGCCGAAATTCAACGATCTAAACCACTTTTCATTGTGGGGCCAGGTTACATAAGGTGAATTGGCATAAGCCTAAAATCGAGTGACGATAAAATGTGAGACTTGTTAATGCTTTTCTCTTTCATCAATTCAGCTTTCCCTTGAACTTGTGCCCCCTACCGTCAACGACTACCTGGAATAGATCGTTCCTTCTGCTTTAGGTTATCTCTATCCAAAGATGAACGATGGTCGATTGTTTGAATCTAAATAACAAACTTCACAAGTCGAGACTGTTTTCCTCTTTCTGTTGAACTCAAATGAATCAAGTGGAAGGTATCAACCACTCATGGAGCGGCCCTAAACCTTTTGTTTCATAGCTCACATTTTTTACTTACTGTAATTTGTTGTAATACTCGTACCTCTCGATACCATAGAAAAGAATGATGAAGCATTTTTGTAGATGAGTAAACTGGCCTCTGTTGTTTAATAAGATATTTGCATAACGTCACACCAGAACTGGGGTGCAGTGCTCATCTTTGTGCATACTCACACCAAATTAATGCACAAAACAACTCGGAATTCTTCATCATCTCCGTCACTTGCACTAACACTGACATGCAACTCTACGCACCAGTGAGTCTTTTATTCATGATGACTTTAGGTATTTCATATTCAAGTACCCAAACACTGGGGACTGAGGTACGACTCACGTCAACACTCATTACTGTCCATTGAGCATACAGTTACCCTAGATCCATCATGCCAGCTATGCTGCATGTCTGTACAGCACGCAACTCTGTATGTCAGCATAGTACACAACTCTGCACCACTGCACAGTACGTAAGTCTGCGTCACTGCACAGCACTTAGGTCTGCATCACTGCACAGCACTTAGGTCTGCACCACTGCATATCAGCACAGCACGCAGCTGCACCGACGTTCGTAACCGGAACAATGGTTAGTCAAAATCACGAACTTGAAACTCCAGAGGTTCGCAGCAGCACAAGGCCTCTGCACAGTGAGCACTGCACCCCAGATCACTGCACAGTGAGCGCTGCACTCCAGATCACTGCACAGTGAGCACTGCACTATTCATCACTCACGACGCCAACATGCGGTACACGGTATGTAAATCGAACCAGCAATGCAGTGACTCGCAGTTCACGAAGGCTATGATTGGGTTGATGTTCACAACACATGACACCACACCAGGCACTGCAGCACTGCATCACTGCAGCAGTGCACCACTGCAGCACTGCATCACTGCACCACTGCGCCAGGAAGCCAGTAATGATGGAGGAGCCTCCAGCTGCCAGGACGCTGCTGCTGCTGCAGTGCTGCTCATCGAGTGGCCGCTCTCATGTCTGTTGTGAAGGTCATTGTGCTTCTCCACAGGTCTGCTCCATGCTTCTCCACAGGTCTGCTCTATGCTTCTCCACAGGTCTGCTCCATGCTTCTCCACAGGTCTGCTCCATGCTTCTCCACTCAGTCATCAACGTATACTGCCATCGCATTCGAGTGAATATTTGTAGGTTCGTCACAATGTACGTTGAATTTAAATCTAAACCTAAAGCGAGCCTTCGTATCGTTATTTTAACTAAAATGCAAAAGAACTATCTGCCAATATGATTCAGTTGCTCAAAAATTAGGCAGTCTCTCCACATACACACTCGTGAAGTTGAATATTTCATACCCTAAGAAGCAGCTGCTATAGTAACATTTGTTTTAAAAAATTTAATCAAGCAAATTGGAATACCCTTGTGAAGTTGACTGCAGTCAATGCACACTACAAAAACATGACGAGATAAGGTCCAACGAACAAAAAGCAGTTTTAACACAGATTATAGTTCTGGCGAAAATTCCGACTGCTGGAGAATACGTTTGTATTAAGTCCATAAGCTATTACTATCATATTATCAACTAGGTTTTTCCCGTCTTTTTTGTTTACCCTGTGGACAAAAGTGTGTACTTGAGAATCATCACGGCACGGTGGGACTGCTTCAATGTCAGGGTAGGTTGTTCAATTAAAAACTCTTGCCAAGAAACATTATTTAAGCATAGTAAAGGTAATCTCTTGCTGCTTCAAAGCACTGAAGCTGCAAGTAGGAATAGAATGTATGTTTCATTGTTGCATATTAATTAAAAATATTAATTTCTACTTAGTTTACTTATTAATTGCACGAGTTCTTTTATCAACATAGTCTGAAACTCGGTGTTACTTTATCCCCAAGAAACATTTGGTGTCCCTTGCTAACTTAAGAAAAAATGCAGAGAAAAAGAAGTTGAGCTTGAATGACGTAGCAAAAGTGCTGCAGCTGTCAAACGACTGTACCATGAGTTCTTCACTGTACTTCCGCCTACAAAATCTTCTTGAGTTCCAAGTGCCAGTTGCCTCCAATCTTTAGACCTTACAAATCTTCGAATCGTTTGCAGGAGACAAATCAGTTGGAAACTTACAAATTGAATTCATGGCCGCTTGGCATCGTGAGCCTGTTTATACAAGGTGTGCCACCATAACGTCCTTTTTTTAAAGGAACTTTCTTTGAAAAAAGGAAGTTATGTTGCCGCACCCTGTTTGATTGGTAACTGGGATTGCGAACACGTCCTTCATGGGTCATTGCAATGTGACGGGGGAATAAAGCTTTAATATCTCCCACTGGGACCAGAACGCCTGATTTCTGCATGCGACTATGACACAGTAATTGACTTGTTACCAAACGCTATTATTTGTATTTGACATTGAAGATTCATTTTATCATGTTCTTCAACTTGGATGCACGAACATGACCAATGAAAGTTATGGTGTACGTACATGTACATGTGCATGTACTGTATTAAAAGTTCACTGCAGTGTTGTACGGGCACTAGTACGGGTGAAAACTTGACTGCAGTGTTGTACGGGCACTAGTACGTCTTAAAACTTGACTGCAGTGTTGTACAGGCACTAGTACGGGTGAAAACTTGACTGCAGTGTTGTACGGGCACGAATACGTCTTAAAACTTGACTGCA
>VCRD01003070.1:0-10022 GCA_006783055.1 Trinorchestia longiramus
CATCATACCGCCATTTGTTTTTTGTCAATCGCGACTGTACGGGTCGCCCCCATGTACGACTTGCCCCCACACTACCCTAAGTGAACTGCAAAACTATTGTTTTACAACACCCAATCTGAAACTTAGTTTTCTTCTTTGTGATCCAATCTTTTCATACGAACGATATGAATTTCCATTAGTTTTATTAATACTGAAGACTGAAAGTGCTCCCAGCTAAGAATTTTTAAATTCAAAATTAAATTCAATCAAGAAATATCAAACACTTGTGATTCATTTACACGTTAGCCATTGATTTTGTATGATTCCTCATTTCCAGACATTAGGTCCTTGAGCTGCCTGCACAAGCCAACGGCAGCAACCACCTCTTGTTATCCTAGTTTGGGCTACAAGGTCGCAGCTTAATGCCATCCGCACGTCCTATGAAGTCCCTGAGTCTGACGTCCTATGAAGTCCACACGTCCTATGAAGTCTCTGAGTCTGACGTCCTATGAAGTCCACACGTCCTATGAAGTCCCTGAGCCCCGTCCACACTATCAATGCTTACTATCACTGTCAGCAAGACGAGGAGTTGAAATAAATTGTTACTCCTGGTCGGAAACAGTGGGTGCACAGTTGGGAAAATATTCCCGTATTAATATTCCAGCAATTATATTCCGGAAAATATTGAAGCAATTTATTCGTTGTTTTAGTATTTTATGTATTTTGAAGTGCAATATATAACGTTGAAATAAAAATGCATCAATTACAATTTTAGACTTCTGCCTCTGCGCCAACTGTTTCTGACCAACATCAAATATTGTATGCACCGACCGTTTCAGACTGATGCCAAAAGTAGTATGCAACATCTGTTTCTGACCGAGGTCAATAGGTGTATGCACCAACTGGTCAATAGGTGTAATCACCAGCTTGGTCGACTGGTATCACCAGCTTGGTCGACTGGTGAGCGAATTTGCTTGCGAGCGGAAAGACCCGGGTTCGAATCCCGCTGCCGACATGGTTGACGCGGCTAGAAATACGGCATGGGACTTGGGTAAACAATCGAATAATTATCGAAGTAATTATCCGANGTCTGACGTCCTATGAAGTCCCTGAGTCTGACGTCCTATGAAGTCCACACGTCCTATGAAGTCCCTGAGTCTGACGTCCTATGAAGTCCACACGTCCTATGAAGTCCACACTATCAATGCTTACTATCACTGTCAGCAAGACGAGGAGTTGAAATAAATTGTTACTCCTGGTCGGAAACAGTGGGTGCACAACCGGGAAAATATTCCCGTATTAATTTTCCAGCAATTATATTCCAGAAAATATTGAAGCAATTTATTCGTTGTTTTAGTTTTTTATATATTTTGAAGTGTAATATATAACGTTGAAATAAAAATGCATCAATTACAATTTTAGACTTCTGCCTCTGCGCCAACTGTTTCTGACCAACATCAAATATTGTATGCACCGTTAAAAGTAGTATGCAACATCTATTTCTGACCGAGGTCAATAGGTGTATGCACCAACTGGTCGACTGGTGAGCGAATCTGCTTGCAAGCGGAAAGATCCGGGTTCGAATCCCGCTGCCGACATGGTTGACGCGGCTAGAAATACGGCATGGGACTTGGGTAAACAATCGAATAATTATCGAAGTAATTATCCGACCCAAGAATGAGCCAGAAGGTTCGTTCCTATAGCCTCATTCTATTCTATTCTATTCTAACTGCTTCTGACCAGACGTATTTGGCTGCCGGGCAGAGTCTTACATCAACTAACGCGATGGTGTGGACTGGAAGGCGCGTTCTCCTATCAAAAATCTTTAATATGTTTGAGTTTTCTCGTACTCGATGTCATGAAGTGTTAATGTTTACCAAAAAACATTTCAGATTATTTTAAACTCTCTTTAGGTAGGAAACAAGCTGTGCATCTTTTCTCTACGCTTCCTTCGTTGTCAATTTTACGAGTTTTACTTCATGTGGGTCCTGGAGTCCGAGTCTAATACTTTGCCATTCTTTCGATATAGATTTATTTCAACGCTGCTCATATTTAGATCAAAAACGGTTGTATCATCGTTATAATTTAGTTATGGCTTCTGCGACCCCAAACACATCATCTGGAACCAAGAGTTTTACTATGAGAACGCAATTTGATACGTAAACGCTGCATAATTGGTTAGCAGGATTTTATTTAGTTTTAAGAACAATTATGAATTTCTATACTGAAGGTATTAAAAAGCAATCATTTCACTAACATTTAAAAGCAAGAAAATGGGGTAATAAAACACTGAAAAAATCCATGAACATTCACATAATGTCGAATATATTTAAATACATTTTGTAGATAGTGTTGTAATTCAAAATTTGCTACTCGTATACTCTACATATTTATTGTTTGCAATGCCTCGTCTCAGCGTTACTATTCCCTACTCTAGTGAGTGCGCCTGCTCACCATGGAAGCTTGAATGAGTCGTGCATGCTAACAGACATTGACGAAATGGAAAAATAGAAAAGAAATGATATCCTAACCATGATAACATTTAACAGAAAAATGTGAAGGTAAGAGGTTTTAACAAACTTTTAGAAAAGTTCCAGGAAAAAAGAACAGCGAAGTAAAACGATAAGAAATCTAAAAACTTTGAGCAGCTACATGAACTGATCAAAAATAATTTTCACCAACAAATGGCACGAGCCGCCTGGCGCGTGAGCACCACAATGACCAAGACTTGCTACACGCCCCCGTAAAATGTTCATGCCTTCATAAAATGGCCAACCCAAAATCTAAGTCATCGCTCACAGAGCCCATTATATATACCAAAATGAAGTATTTGTAAAAACAATCAATTAACACGGTTGTTACACAATTTTCCAGGAAAATTCTCATGCTAATTAGGAGTTCTTATGCCAAACTGATGGGTCAGGATTTTTTATTACAGAGCACAGTATAAATCTTACAATACATGAAATCGGGTTTCCAATCCTTAACGTTAACATCTTAAAACTAGGGATGGTGCCATTATAAAATTCTTACGTGGCAGGCGTTCTATGCATGATTGGAGATATGGATGCCTACGGTTATAATTGCTTTGAAGCAAAACTGAGAAACAGACTAAGAATGCAACAACGAGTTTATTTAGGAAGAAGTCGAACCAATATGATACATAGTTTGAGTTTCCAATAGTAAAACTGAAATCTTTAACTTAAATACGTATACGAGTTAGAGTACAACTTTAAGTTGTAATTTCTAATTTATTGGCGGATTACTTAGTTTGATGTGTCGATGATTGATAGAACTTAATTATACTGGTCAACAAAAATATTTTTGATCAGAAGGTGAGACTGTCTGTGGGGAATATTTGGGTCGCTGAATTCGAAAATCAGTTTAGTTTTGCCCAGTTAGCTCCGTTTTTTTAGATATTGCTGAAATTAGTTTTCAATGAGTGAATCGGTACACAATGATATTTATTGGGATATTGTGTTACTGGTACATTAATATTTTAACAAAATCACATGTTATGTTATTTACGCTACAAATTGGTAATAAAACAGTGTCGAATAAATACACCTTTCATTTGTGTTTTCTTATGTACATGAATAGTTAAAATGAGAAATTTACTTGCTGCATGCTACCGTTTTAAGAGTGGGCCTTCATTTCCATTCATTTGAAAACCCAATGTTGAATATTTTCTATACCAACGAGATTGGAATGAACTGTTTTTCTTCCTTTTCTTTCTTTCTTTCTTCTTTGCCTTCGGTCGAGAAGCGAAGAGTTTTAGAACAATTTGAGGGGGGCTCCGAGGAGCCAATGACATTTTTGTCCTCAAACTTTTAGTGTGCCGCTGTTTTATTTTTTAAATTTCACAGTTTCACTGTTAGCATTTTTGAGTCGAAAGCTTTAATAAGCTTTTAAAGTATTCCAATTTTTCATTTTCATTTTGATATGAAAAAAGCGCATTAACTGGCGTGAACACATGAGATTCATGTTTACATCACCTATGAAAAGCCGTGAAGACGAGCCTCAGAAATATTTTCAATTTACGCTAGAACTGCGGAGCACTGGTACAAGTTACACACACAGTTTTTAATTAAAGACTCCTATTTTAGAATTTTATTGAAACGATGTTTTATGAAGACAATGACATTTTAGTACGTCGCAAATTAAAAAGGTCTTATCATTTGGTAACTATCTTGAGACTCAAAGTAGACATTTCAGATTTGTTTTCAATTACTCAGTGATTTATTTTTGCGCATTTGTGGACAGTTTATTCCGAAGCAATTTGCCTGAGATTGATAAATTTAAGCCTTCAAATACAATCTTCAAAGTGATAAAAAAAACTGTTAACCCACATTTAGTTGACGTTTTATAAGAGACTTCGATGATTCGAGAAAAGCTGCTCGAGAAAGCAAACTAGAAATCATAGTATTGTTTTATCCGTTATATTTTCATTTTGAATTTCATTTGATAGCTTCTGTTCAATTTGATCTACGTTCACCTCAAACTCCATTCCACACAATGAGAGATCTTCCCGGCAGTATTCAAACTTGTAATCTTCGTCATCTTTAGTGGCTAGTGGATCCTCATCATAGCAACGAGCTTTTATCCATTCACCTGAGATGTGTTTTATTTGGGATGACCTGTCTGCGTTCACAAAACTTTCTTCTTTCCCGTGATTGTTATTAAAGTCAAAAGAAACACTCTTCGCTTGCTCATATTTCTTAAGTTGCTTCTTCCGAGGTAAATAATCTGAATGTAGAATTAAGCTATCTTGGAACGGTTTAACTGCCTCAGAATTTACTTCACAATTGATCCATTCTATGTTTAGTTCGGTATCTACGTCTTCGGATGCCTCTTCCCTTTTACTGGCATCTTTGGAGCTAGGATAATGCTTTTCTTTTGATTTACGTTTTTGCTTCTTATGTTGTTTTCCAATAACTGAGTAAATGCTATTACTTTCTGCAGCTGATTTTTTTCTTGTGTTACAATTTTTTGACCCTTTTTTCCTTTCACTTGGTTTTCGGATTTTTTTATTAACGGTTGATGTTTCTAGTCTTGAAGAAGCTTCAGAGTTTTTCTTCTGGTCAACAATGCAAGATTTTTCGAAATTAGACACTTCTTTTCCAAGAAGTTCAGTGAGCCATTGTTGATTGCTAATAAATTGTTTTGAGTTCTGAGAAAATTCTTGAAAACGTCCAAGATGGGACTGCTGATATTCCTTCATCACTTTCTGTTGATTAACCACATCAGGCAGAAATTTATTTTGCAAATTAAAATACTGTTCAATTTGATGGTTGAACTGCTGAGGGAAGGGCGGGTGTTTTTTCATACTTGGCTGTAGCGTATTATTTCGAGACTGGGATGGTTGGTTTGACTGTGACTTTGTCTGACCATCGAACTCTTTAGAGATTGACGAACTTCGCTTGTTTATTTTTTGTCCTTCAGGACAAGATATTTGTTGCTGAGGATATTGACAGTAGAAATCAGCTCTTTGTGGCACACTATGGTGAAGGGGACTGGAAAGATTCGTCATATTTCGATACTCTTGAACTGGAACAGTTGGTACATTCTTTAAAGCATCTATATTTATTTCCTTCGATGCGCTTAAATGGGAAACAGGCTTTTGATAGTTTGAACAGCAATGTTGCTCGTAACCCCGTGGATGCTGAGGACTATGTACTTTTTGCAATTCTTTTTGAAAAGAAATGCGGTGCTCCAACGGAGGTCTTTCGGCATAGACTTGCAATCCTTGTATTGGTTGCTGGTGCTGATGATGACGCCAATAACCCTGTAGCGTTTGTCGTGGCAGGTAATAGTGTTCATTAGGTTGTATTGGAGACTGATGTGTGCGATTTACTTGTTGCTCGTGCAATTGGATGGGCTGCCGTTGCCTCAGTTGATTCTGATCGGACGGAAATTGTAGGTTTTGAAAGTCTTGTTTTCTATGAGAAAAATTGTACGGTTGAGGCATATGATGACGATGCCGTTCCATAAGCGCTTTTGAAGGTATTTGACCGCAAAATTCAGGACGTCTCAGCTGTTTTTGTTGTTCCTCATTGAAATACGAAGGAATTGGATGAGGATTAGTAGTATGTTGCTGAAACGTTTGAAGTTGTGTGCCTTGGTTTGGGAACTGATGGTTAGATAGATTACTTCCGTCGAAAGTATTTTGAGATACTCTCTGAGACTGAAGGTTCTTGTCATTTCCTGGGCAGACCGGCGACGTCTTTGAAATTACTGGAGGTTCATTAGATTGCAATAGGTTGTTCGCAATTTCTAAAGTTGTAGCTTCACCCGGAGAAAATGATCCAGTGAGAGATTGTTGAGTAGACGGTGAGTAGAGTGTAGATAAAGTAACATCTTGCAGTTGCAGTGGAGAGAGCGCACTTTGCTGCCGTAAATCTGGATGCTGTGAAGAGGATTTTTGTATGCTAGACTCCCACAATTGATAAAATTGCTGTGTTTTTTGCATTGGCGATGACATTTTTGCCATTAGTGGGGGAGAACTGTTTGATTTCGACACTGGTGTCCGACACACTTGTTGAAATTCTGATGGGTGCTCGCTTTGTAAAGCCTTTTCAAAATACTGTGGAGTTTTTCTTACAGTAGAACCATAACTTATCGGATGGCTGTATATCTCCTTGATATTTTCAGATGCGTTTGATTGAGGATATTGTTTGATTAACGATTGGCAGGAACTCGGAAGAGGAGACCCTGAACTTGGTGAGGATAAATTAGGCACATTCCAATTCCATCCATGTTGTTCATCATTAAAGTAAGGAAAATTCTGTCGTTGCTGGAATAGATCCTCAGATGGACTGGAGACGTTAGAATTTTTTAAAATGACCATGTTTGAAGGGGTTTTGCAGTCTAATGAAGGGGTTGTATTTTCGAAAATATTATTCTGTACTTTATAATTCACTCTTTGTAAAGTTGACTTCGGGGATTGACTATTGATGCTGACCTTACTTTCTAGCAGGGCTTGTCGTAAAGTTTTTTCGACCATTTTCAGTGGCTCTTTTTCCAAAACTGGCATGGGCGGTAAATGTTGGTTTAGAGAATAAATGCCAGGAACTGAACATATTGATGCGATGTCTCGGAACTCTTGCTGTGCATCCATATCTTAAATTCTGAATCATTAAGCTTGTCTAATGGAGTTAAATAATCCTACCGACATGGTTCAGTTAGATATTTCATCCAAAGTAAATCACAAACAGTTACAAATACTTACGAAATTTGCAGATTAATTAAAACAGAAAATCAGCGAGTGATCTAAAACACAAATAATGTTTTTAATAATTTCCTTCTGAGTTTAAATCCAGCGAATGACATGAATGTAGACAGAGGCAGAGATTAAGAATACTATATATTGATAAGCAAGGGTCTTAATTTTTAAACTCAAATCACTGTGAGTTACTGAATTATGGTGAGCTACCTAATTATTGGGAGTTATTGAATTGTTATGAGTTACTGAATTATTGGGTGTTACTGAATTATTGAGAGTTATTGAATTGTTATGAGTTACTGAATTATTGGGTGTTACTGAATTATTGGGAGCTACTGAATTATTGGGAGCTACTGAATTATTGGGAGTTACTGAATTGTTATGAGTTACTGAATTATTGGGACCAACTGAGTTTCTGTGATTTACTTAATCATTGTGAGTAGCTTGCCGGATATGAAAGGCTATTTGTAGAAAAATATATCACTTGTGTTTAGCCACTCGTAACACATTTCCCTGAAGTGTTATATTAGTGCAACTATGATAGTGACGTGCACAGGACTGAGACAGGGAGGTGCACAGGACTGAGACAGGGAGGTGCACAGGACTGAGACAGGGAGGTGCACAGGACTGAGGTCACTTGACAGAAGGCCCGTCTTGAATGCGAGAGCTGATATCGGAGGGTGCAAGGCAGCAACGAACTCGTGAGTTTCTTATCCTGAAACGAAACGAACACATTAATACATGCCCAAATTTGCTAAATAAAAGTAACTTAGGTGATATTTTATTGGGCTGAGTGAGTATACTCGCAGCGGCGGCGTGAAAATTGCACTATCATTAGGCACGTGTATTGGTTTTGTAACGCATGGATGTGGAAAATCAAATGCAATTTCAGAGTTTTCATTAACAATGAGACATGATAAATTAATCTGGAAATAATGAATTATTCAAACGAAATATAAGTTCAGATAAATAACAGGCAGATTTTTCTTGCAATAAAATTATGATAAACACGAGGCTGCAGTGGGAAAAAGTAGACAATAAAGAATCATGAAACTCACGACTAGCGATTTGATAATTTTTAATAGTGATGACTTTGTGCGAAGAGTGAAATAGGAAATGTTAGATTTAGGGAACTGAAAAACGCTTTTGTCAAACATTCCGGGTGGCGTATGGTGAACATGCACGTAGCAAATCAATAATTACTATTGATTGTCCTATTTCCTACGTAAATGTAAGAAAAGGCACAGTCTACGCGGCAGAATCCACAAACTTACCGCCTCGGGCGCAAACAACAATGACATGCCTAACAAGCTCAAAATACATTGAACAAGAGATGATGTTAGAGCCTAGAGAGAAGTGGGCACCGTATGTGGAAGTAACGGTGGTAAAGGTCCAAAATGGATACGTGAGTATGCCGGTTTTAAACTCCTTTGTAGAAGTAAAACTCAGTTCTCGCAATGTGCCACTACACTACAAATGGACGAGTGTCAGAGGTAGGTGTCAATGATGAGAGCAACACTTGGAGGATACACAGCAGGAAGAAACGAAAGCGGCAAATAGACGAACTGAACTTGAATCACTGTGACAAACAACAAGAAAAACAAGAAGGAAACATTAAAAGAATACCACAGAACAATCGGGGTGGATGACATCGACAATGGACATGGGAAATTTGTGAAATACAAGATTTTGCTTCACAATTATAAACTAATTCAAGCGAATGAATAGCGAATTCATTACGAGTCAAGAAATAATTGAAAATAAAGTGTCAAAAACGGCCAAGGGCGGTGTGATGCGTGAAAACACTAGCATGTGGAATAATATTTGGTACTAGTGCGAGCAGTATATGCTCGCACCATCAACGAACACTACTCAATCCCAAACATCATTGAGATTTCGGAAAAAATAGCTGGTAAGGAATGATACTCAACTGTTGATGCTAAGTTAGCCTTTCACCAAATTGAACTGAAAGAAGAAAGCAAACAATTTACGTCTTCCCGAACGAAGACGAGAAGCTGGGAATTCTCTCAATTTTCAATAAGATTGAAGTGCTCAACATCAGTGTATCAGCATGTAATTTCTCTTGTTATGAAGAAACAATTGGGAAAATTTGCGGAGAAACATTAGGATAATGTGGGTGTCGGTTCCATGAGTTTCGAAACCCGCTTGGAAAATTTGCGAGAGCTTCTCAATGAATTTTAACAAACAGGTGTGAAAATGGGCTTAGAAAAATGTAAGTTTTTATTAAAAAACTAAACTAAAAAACTAAAGGAAGCTGAACGCAACATTTACTGCATGACCCTGAACGTAAAATAATATTTACTACAGAAGCTTGAACACAATATTTACTGAAGGAGCCTGAACACACCATAACATTTACTGTAGAACCTTGAACGCAATATTTACTGGAGGAACCTGAACGCAATATTAAATACAGGAGCATGAATGCAACATTTACTGCAGGAGCCTGAATGAAACATTTAGTGCAGGAGCCTGAAAGCAACATTTACTGGAGATGTTTAACTGCAATATTTAGTGCAGGAGCCTGAACGTAACATTTACTGTACGAGACTAAACGTAAACGCAACATTTACTGCAGGAGCGTAAACGCAATATTTACTGCAGGAGCCTGAATGCTACATTCACTGCAAAAGCCTGAATGCAACATTTACAGCAGATGCTTAACTGCAATATTTATTGCAGGAGCCTGAACGCAAAATTTACTGCAGGAGCCTCAACGCAACATTTATTGCAGACGCTTGACTACAACATTTACTGCCACATCAAGCGAAATCAGCCCTGCTACAGCGAGACAACGTAG
>VCRD01003070.1:22474-45915 GCA_006783055.1 Trinorchestia longiramus
CACGAGTATATTGTACGACTATAAATCTGCAAATACGTTAACTGTCATCCAAACTGCAAATACGTTAACTGTCAATTCTCACCTTCTTTGAAGTTGTCGTTAGTTAGCTTGTTCACGCACTTTGATCTATTTCCATTCACTTTCTCACATGGTTAATGAAAAAAATTGTCACGATTTTTGAACAGAAAATTCTTTTGATTCCTCCGAAGTTTAACCGAGCTATCACCAATTTGCTGTCCAGACTCCAGAGTTATTAACGTAGACGGTTGTGAACTGACTTGACTGACTCTGGCGGTGGTAAAAGGCGAAAGATTTATGCGTTCGGAAGGGAAGCCAGAGTACTCTGGCAGAGGACGATGCTTGGGTCTTATACCGACTGAGAGCCAATCAGAAACGATTTTTTGTTCGTTTAAACACAGAGGCGGAGCTTCATTTGATAACATCAGACGCAGCTCCACCTCTTGCATTTATAATAAGCTTGTTTTTGTCGGCGTGTCTGACAAGCTCCTCCATATTACAGGCGAGAAAATACTCTTGAATGACTTTTGAGCCAACTCATGAACTTTTAGCCAGTTTTTGTAATGCAGCGTACGGCTGTATCTCAAAATCATTGAATATAGACTAACATGTCAGGATGAAATTGCTTAGAAAAATCTTTGGAGTAGAATAGAATAGAATGAGGCTATAGGAACGAACCTTCTGGCCCATTCTTGGGTCGGATAATTACTTCGATAGTTATTCGGTTGTTTACCCAAGTCCCATGCTGTATTTCTAGCCGCGTCAACCATGTCGGCAGCGGGATTCGAACCCGGGTCTTCTCGCTCGCAAGCAGATTCGCTCACCAGTCAACCAAGCTGGTGATACCAGTCGACCAAGCTGGTGATTGTCTAACTCATCATTTGTATCATTCAGTTCACGGCCTGCTTCATTTTCGTCAGTCTCTACCCATCTTACTTCATCAACAGCCTTTTATGGAATATTTTGTATACAATCTTTCCAGCCAGCTTCTATGTTTATCAATAGTTGCTATTCCGATGATTTTTTTAAATAATCATCACTATATGCAACAATCATCACCCAGTGTAAGCCATGAGTGTTAGATACAAACATTTCAACTCTCATAAGTATTTAGAGATGAAAGAGAAAGTTATGTTGAATGGTAGAAATTTGTGGTACAAAAAAAGGCACACGTTGAAGCTACCGTGAACAAAAGAACCATCAGCAAAAAATGTTATACTTACTGAACATTCTGTAACTCACGGTTGTCTCCAATAACACAAGGTTGACCCTAATAATTGAGGTCAACTGTGGATTATTGAAATCAACCGTAACCAATAGTTGACTAAAACAAACATTGTAAGACCTGTAGACACTTTTTTCATTTAAAAGTGATCACGTTTTACGTCAGAAAAAAATACCGACTATTATTCAACATTGGTGGGTGGGAAGCAGAACCATGGTAGTATTTCTTGAGCTGTAGAAACTAACGAGAATAGAATGAAAATCAATTAATTTTGTGGGTTTACAAAGGGCAACATGAAATTAGAAGCCAGGTAAACAAAGGAAGAAACATTAAGAACTCAGATTATTTTTGGGCTAATTTAAGAATTTTCTGGAATAAGCTAATCATAAAATGATTGCCAGTCTCTAAAATGGAAATCTATGACATTGAAAACTGACAAACGAACATATGCGGTGCAAAGTGACAAGATGTTCTTCATTTACAGTATGCAAACTGCTTAAATAACGATCTTAACAATTGAAAAAGGAAATACTTATACATACAACCTGATTGATGTGTCAATAATTTACATATGAACACCCATTGGTAGTGACAGTAACTACTGATAATTAATATTTACGAACACCTATTGGTAGTGACGGTTACTTCTGGTAACTAATATTCATGAACACCGATCGGTAGTGATAGTAACTATTGGTAACTAATATTCATGAACAACAATCGGTGGTGACAGTAACTACTATTAACTAATATTCACGAACACCTATTGGTAGTGACAGTAACTACTGGTAACTAATATTTAAGAACACCGATCAGTAGTAACTGACTACTGGTAATTAATATTCATGAACACCGATTGGTGTGACAGTAACTACTGGTAACTAATATTCACGAACGCCTATTGGCCGGGGTCATTATGTGCCACACGGCAACACATGGCGGTGGAGCTAGCGCCGCAGCACCAGAGAATTTATAAACATTCATAACGAGGCAGCGAAAGGACCGAAAAACACGAAGTATACTGTTGCCAGGCAGCGAAGGGACCAATGGCAGCAACAGTATACACTTCAACGACCGATGTAGAGAGGTCAGAAGGTAAGGCAAAAAGTAAAAGTAGAAAAAAATAATGAACATAAATCGCTTAGGACGCTGGGAGTCTGGGAGAGAGGGGGCTTTTGAACGGTAGAATTTGCGAGAGAAGCTGGGCAACCTATAGAGAGTCGCCAAGGTTGACGCCTAGGCTATGAGTAGACAAGTGTCATGATAATCCAAGTGGAGTTAATTTAAATTCATCATGCCAATGAACGGCAGTAGATTTTACACGTACGCTAAGACATGTGCGTTTAGGAAGGTTTTAATTGTACAATTTGGCACCATCTACGTCAGTGGTCTTCAAATTTTTATCCGCCGCGACCCCCTTTAAAAGATTTTATTTTTGTACGACCTCTTTAACTTTAGCAAAATAAAGAATAAAATATCAATATAGCAGAAAAATTTTGTGCTTGTAAAGAAATTGGGCCTACCGTTAATTATTTAACGTAAAAATGATATATTTTATTATGAAATAACATTATTACACAAATTAGAAAAGTACGATCCTACATTTAGCAACCCCGTTTGAATGGTTGCGCTACCCACCCATGGGTCGTACCCACACTTTGAAGAGCATGTAGGTGGTTCATAAAACAATGGAATAAATACTACACGGTAAATCGATGTAACCAATTATTGGTTGGAAGTTTCGACTAAATTTATGGCACTGTAATGGGAAGAGATTAGCGAGCATTGATCAAGATGTTATTTGCGAGTATTAAAATGTCAAATCCTCGCCACTAGTGACGAATCTCCTGTGTAAATAGCAAGTGCTACGGTGATGTTATTTCAAGGCGAAATGAGGTCAACGATCGGGTAAAGTCTCGTATTTTCAATGTGAATATTTCCATTGAGTTTTGATGATTCAGTGTCGTACCTAATTATTCAACAGTTAGAAATGCGATTAATTTGTTCTAATAGGGTGTCATATTTTATTGCTCAATCTGCCTGAATACGGCAAACAGCTTTTATTGTTCATTTCCGTGACCATTAGAATAAGACACATAAATTTTGCTGTGTATTCATTATCCTTTCTCACGTCTGCCATTGAAAAATGGGAACCTTTTAATTCTTTCATTCATGTGGAGGTTTAGGGCCCTCCGAAGGTGAACATGTCATCATGCTTTGTTTAAAAAAACAATCTTTATCTCCAATCAAGTACACAGTGCATAGACATTTTAGTACATTGGTTTTTCAAATTCTTAAGGTTAACATTCTTAGAGTAAGGATGATGGTGAGCTCCATGCGACGATCCTGGGATGTGTCCATGGGTGGGGAGTTGAGGGCTTACCGATAAGTGCGAGCTCACGGCGTGAAACGAGAAACAGCTCGTATTTATTGCCGGGTTTCGAACCCGCACGCAGTCTTTCTGCACAAGCAGAGACCCGATACAGAACACGGGCCGCAGACCACTCGACTACGGTGGCTGTAGATTTTAGAAGTAGAAGATATAGAAGTGAAGATGTAGTGTAGTAACCGTAACTGTAGATATAGAAGTGAGTTCACAAATGTTTTCTTTATTTAAGAATGTCATTTACAAGCATTGATTGGAAGTAATGGAAAAGAGGCAGCACACATAACAATAATGCATTTTGAATCCAAGATCACGTATAAATTTTGAGAGAGAAAATAACTGGTTACGAATCAATTAAATTTAACAAATAATAATAGGTAGGCCTCAATTATTTCTATTTCGCCACATAACTGCTGGTAACTAATATTTATAAACACCGATCTGTAGTGACAGTAACTACTGGTAACTAATATTCAAGAACATCAATTCGTAAAGGAACTAACTAAAATAACAAACAGCTGAGGACTTTTTTTAAAAAATATTAAAAACTTTATCCATTTCCATTTGATTGGAAGATAAATGAAAGCAATTTTTGGCTCTTAACTTTCAGTGGCGATCTTTGCACTAATATGTCATTTTGTTTTGTTTGGTATTGTTTAAAAACGTAATGCAGATGAGCAGTGAGAGGTCTTAACATGGAAAAACGATCTCATAGCACCGCAATTTTTGTTAAATATAGTTTATCTACCTTATAAATAAAGGTGTGGAAGCACTTCACAGATAAATGTACTTTTACCTAATTAGTTTTGTTAGCCACTCGTCACAACTTTGAAAAAAGCTTTATTATATTTTTGACACTGACAAAAAAATAAATGATGACAAAATAAATGATAAATGACACTGTGTCGTGTCATTTGTCTGATAATGAAGCAAGTAGAGTAATTAAATATTTTGTAGAAATTTTAGCGTTGTCAGTGGCGTCCGCTCTTATTGTACTTCCAATTGGAGTTACATTTCCACACCCCTACATAATCTTCCCAACACGACCATATTTTCGGTAATATTGATACAAAAATGAAAAGAACATAAAAAAGAATATATAAACAGTAAAATTAAAAGCACATTAGCACATTTACATTGGGACGAGGCTTGAGGTGTGGATACAGGGACGCCAGTCCTACCGTTCGAGCGCACGTGAACTCAACTATAAAAACGAGCGCTCGATCTGTTGTAGGTAATGTACAGACAAGGGGTTCACAGTGAGCCGTAGCGAAGGAACTTGGAATGCCTCATGTGTTGGACGTTTCAACACTTGCCTACTCCCCTCATTGAAGATGCTAGAGAATACTCCCCTGAAAAAGTACTAGTCATCCTTCAAATTTTTCCAGTTAATGTTCAATTATTTCACTGTCAATATATGGAGAACATAATTATGCACGTGCACATTTAGAAGTGAATTCACAAATGTTTTGAAATTTATTTATAAGTTAAAAAACACCGTTAGTACGTACAGTTGTAGATTAGCGAGATTTACCTCAACATTCGTTTAGTATGCAAAGAATTTCAAGAGCACTAAGTGATAGAAGAACATAGGTGTAGCTATTCTACAACAGCGCTGCAGAGATCTCAGAAGCGAGAGAACAAAGAAGCCTCTCCTTTTGCTGACCTGGCGTAAACTTCTTCCATCTTTCATATTAAATATCAACGTACACTTTTTATTTGTGTATATATCCTCCCGCACAAGTTTTTATTATTTTGTAGAATTTATAGACCCTCAATTCATATGCACCTAAATATATTCTAGACTGCTTCATAACACGCATTTACGTCGATTGAGAGCCATGAAAAGTAACGCAGTCTACAGGAGCTCAATGAAGACAAAAAAATAGTGGTCTCATCATGTATATTTGATAACTGCCGCCATAACACACATTTCTACATTTCCCAGGTCTGCGATAAATGCAGCTCTTAGTCTCAACTTGGAAAAAAATAGCAGCCAATCATAATGTAAATTGCATTTTTATAAATGTTGTGTGAAAAAATGTTTTCAGTCATTAATCGTAATCATCATCGTCGTCGGTGTAATTTTCGTCGAGAATCTCTCTCGATGGAACCTGGGGAAAAAATAGAAAAATTAATTAAATTACAAAAAAAATCATCTCAAACTGAATGCTAGTCGAAACTCAAGATAATTGTCTCCTAGTAAAACTGCACGAGTCCTGCTAGAGGTCAACTAATGTGTACAGTATATGAGATGCTCGATTATATCAACTTGGCATAGAGCAAGCGAGGAAGCATTGAGCTTGGTTATGCGGTGCAACACTTAAAAGCCTGCGATTATCGCCTTCTTATTTCATGGTGTGTGGATGGCCTTCTGTACTCCTGTATCATCGGCTGGCGTGAGTCCAGTCCTTAATGTTCTTAGAGTATGATATATCCAACAGGAGGAGGCAAGTAAACAGGGATGAGTTTTATGAACTTATATTTAAGTTTTCTATCGAATGTTGACTCAAGTATCTACGTCTTTCTTGCCCACGTCTTGAAGTTGCGGGTGCTTGCGTACTGAAGTCTTTACGTGAAGAACTGGAGAATAAAGAGTTTGAGTACGCTTGAGAACTTGAGAGCGTGCAAAGGACTTGAGAGCACATAGAAGACTTGAGAGCACGTAGCAGACTTGAGAACACGTAGAAAACGTGAGTATGCATAGAAAGTTCAGCAATGTTGCAGTAGTTATTGGTTGTGCTCTGGCGATGAGGTTAATGACGTCCTTGTAAGAAGAGCCCTTACTGGTTCCGGCCATGGTCTCGGTTGGGTATCGTGGTTAAGCCGCCGGATATCTGTAACTTGTTCCGTAGTTGCCTCTGTGGTTACGAACATCCTGTTCGTGAGCAGGAAGGTTGATGTTCTCCCTGTGTTCTCTAATGTAGCAGTAGAACTATTCCTCTCATGCTACTGCAGTGTCTTATGAAGCCCAATTGTTGCGGTTCCGATTGATGGATTCAACATTTTGGTGAGAGCTAGCGATATACAACATGTCCGTTTAAAGCAGCAAAATGTTATTAGCATAGCAGAGTGTCTGTTTCTATGGCTTTATTAAAGAGTTGTGTCAGAACACCCTTAGATTAATATTCCTATATCCTGTATTGATCTATCAACTGAAATAATAAAGAAGGGAGACAGGTAATATTTTCGTATCATTTAGCCCCATTACTCATGACGATGTTGGCATAATAATTTTGACATGCCCCATGAAAACTGCCCAACACTTGCAGATGGATGATAGTAAAACTACGTAGACCACTGCATAAAATATTAAAAAGGGAAAACTTAACGACCAATTCGTTTCCCGCAAATCCAGTTGATTTTCTCAATTTATTTTGGAGCCTCTTTTTCATTTCCTAGTTTCACATACTGCACTTGATTCATAGTCATTTGTACGTCGCCTCAAGTTTTCCACACAAATTTTTGTCAGTGTTGTGTTCAAAGAAATATTGTGCGATTAATGAACTTACTCGGAACAAACTATCAACGACTATAGATTATTATTGATATTATCCTAATATTACAAATTTTGAATAGTTTTACAAAATTGAAATGGCCTCTTATTTTTCCTATCTCTTGGTAGACCTAATGAAAAACTCTCTATGACACGCACGTGTACATAAATAACACAACTCAGCGAAGCTTCAGCCTTTGACTGCAAATATCAACGAAAGAAAAAATAGAATTCAAGCAAGCCAGACAATATACAACTCCAACGTAGCTGGAACGTCAAACTTTTACAGTCACACATTCATTTACGTACCCAATGTCATGAGGCGTAAATTTTTTCCACGAACATTTTGCTCTCAACTAAACATCACCAACGCATGAGGTAATTAACTGCAAATAAAAAATAAACAAGCGAAAACGTTCATTTCCAATACCGTGGACACATGAAATAAGTAACACTGGATTTTCAAAAGGTCTTGTTATGTTGCTGAGGTTGTTACAGCAAGTCGACTAGGCATTTCTATCTTCAATATAGAACTGCCAGTATGGGCTGACGGCCAGTATGACGGCCAGGATGGGTTGATAAAAAATATAAAATGCTTGTCCACATATATGCAGAAAATATTCAATCCATAACAAGAAATCGTTATTCGATTGATCGAAAGCATAACTATCATTATTAGTACTCGGGCGACATTAAGACATAGGGTAGGAATGTTATTATAAGTATTATTTATACCAATCTAAATACTTCCATAGCCGTCATTATCAATATAATCATCATAATTCTATCATTATCATTATTATAACAAAGATTTCCCTTCCGTTTCCACTGAACCCATGCAATCATCACATTAACACGTTGACTCCGAAGTGGTACGTATGTGTACCACTTATGTAGGTTAGGTTCTGTAATTTTTTCAGATCCTTCTAGTGACTATGCGTACAAAGTGAAGATTTACACCAGTCAGGCAATCGGAGTCAACGTGTTAAAACTCGATTGAAATTATTTTATTGAAGTGGCACTGTCATGATAGTAATGATACATTCATAGGTTTGCATATTTCAGGCGATGTATGAGGTATATGTATTAGGAGTGTGTATCATACGAAAAACAAGGTATCAAGTGTGGAGCGGCGATGGGGCACCGACTCACAAAAATAATTAACCGAGAGGGTGAGCTCGCAGGCAGGGTTTAGGGACATAAACAGTAGGGTTTGAGTCGCGGTGTATGGTTACGGAGCTAAAGCGAATGTCAAATAGAAACAGATTTATTGTAGAGACCTTGTGACTCTCAAGAATTACGCAGTTGTGTAACTCTCAAGTTGATCACAAAGTGGGCGGAGTATATCACAGACGTTTGGAAACCAATTTCAAACCATTAGACAAAAAGGGAGATTGGAAAATGGAAAAGATACGTGGGAGGAAGAAAGCTCATATAAAAACGGTAGGAAGGATAGATGAAAGGGCTTGGGAACTAGACCTCTGCGACGATGTAGGCTGTTGGAACTAGAGCGATATCTAGGGTCTAGGCGGCATAGGTGGTAAGGGGCACCGTAATAAAGGGAAAAATTAGCGGTATTATTAAGGTGTATTTTTTGTGAGTGTTAAACATCGTAGCCCATCATCAGAAACGAATCTCCAGTTTAAGGAGAAGTTCTAAGATTAATATTGTCAATGTAATCGAGGATAGCGACAGGGTAAATTTCGTAATCTGATGTGAATGCCCATTGATTTAACTAAATTGTTCCGTGTACACATTTAACTCTTCAGCTATTAAGTATGTAATTGATCTGTGTTTATATGAGCTTCACATTTCCCATTCTGTGATATTTAGAATAACATGTATTAAATCTTCTGTATGTATTATTATCCTCTCTATCGCCATTGAAAAGAAATATTGGGAACCTTTTACCATCTCATGTATTCAGAGAATTAGAGTCCCTCTAAGTGCTATTACACATGTTTCTTGCATTTAATTAATTGTGTCATTTGCAAGTATTAATTGAAATATAACGGAAGGAGAGCATGCAGAAAAACCATGCATTGAAACCAAGATTACGTAAATTATGAGAGAGAAAAGAACTCATCGACTATCAATCATTGTGTGATTAAAAGTAGGCAGAAAAGCTTTTTTTCCTTTTTATATACATTTATTAATCATTAATGACAAATGGACATTATAATAAACACGTATCGCCACTCTTCACTTCTTTTGATACGTTAGAAATAGTTTAAATTTTTAAAGTTACGGGTAGCACAGCTCGCTACGATAGGCAAAAAATATTAGCCATGACCAAAATAATGAGAAGTGAATTGAAAAAATATTCCCGTTCACATTAATTTTGAAGATAAAATTGGCACACACGTGTCCACAAGCCATTTCTAGTTTCAATTTGCAGCTGCAGGCATTCATGTAAATGTTGTGGCTCGTGAGTCCCGAGCTACGCTGACCTCAGCATATTGAGCAGCACCCTGTTGATAACACAACTCAGCACAATCTTAGACCCTACACAACTCAGCACAAACTTGAATCCTACACAACTCAGTTAGCAGTTTTTGACAGTAAATCTACTGTACATCCTGGTAATCCCCAGAAGAAAAGTTTTGGTGTGATATAAGCGAGAAAATTGCAAAAGTTCAATTGAAATAAATAATGAATCAGATTCAGTGTTATATATTTTAGAATATTTAGATTAAGTTCTTATGCAACGTTTATTAGTGATTTGTGTGCTTGAACAAAAACTGTATGCTGTACAGTGACTAATTTCTATCTGTTGCAATCACAATGTCCAGATAATTAATCACAACACAGAAGAGAAAACCGGTTTCGGGACCAAAAGGAAATTGACTTCTGAATATCATGAAAACTAGCCTTTCATTATTTAGTTCGAAATTGAAAATTTTTACCTGAAAATATAGGAATTTACATATGTGCTAAACATTAGGGTACAACATAAATAAACGCCAAATGAGTAACAATACACGACATTTATAAATAAATATATGTACAACAATAAATATATGTACAAATATATGTATAGGTATACTTATAAAAGACATGTTTCTTTGCCTAATATCGTGAAGGAAAACTGTTGGCATTTGAAACAGCTTGCAGTTTTCTCAACATGGATAAATAGTTCCTGTATGCTTGCCGAGGGAATCTTGTACCATACTTCCTGCCAAACGGTGGCAAGTTCAGATAATGATGATGGTGGTGGATAGCAACCATACACTTCCCTCTCCAACGTAGACCACAAGGGTTCAATACTATCAAAGTCTGGTAACTGTGATAGCCATGGAAGTTTTAACAAATCACCCTCGTACTGAGAAAAACAGACACGGACGATGTGATCTGTGTGAACAAGGACTTTGTCGTTTTGGAAGACGCCATTGGGGAACAAAGTTTGTACCATGCGATGGATTTGATCGATCAACATGTACACATAATTCTTGGTAATAATGTGCCCTTGCAGAGTTATCACATGCCCATAGAAAACCACGATACGGCTGCCCAAAGCATCGCAGAACCCCTGCTATGTTTCTCTTTTGGTAACAAGCAGTCTGTATTACATATATGTAGGCTTAGGATGGCGTTCGCCAGACGTAAACTCGGCCGAGGCGGAAAACAGTGTGAATGGTGACTCCTCCCACCATATGACTGTCTTTCACTGCTCTACAGACCAGACTTTATGACTTGCACACCACTTTCTCCTGTTACTGGCATTATCATCACTGATGAATAATTTTTGAATTATAGCTCGGCCAGAAATACCCTGCTTATGGAGCTCCGTTCTTATTGTTTTGATACTCACAAGGTTTGTGAGCACGATATATATTTTAGCATTAACATTTGCAGCAGTGGTCTTTATTTGCGTTACAATCCTCCTAAATAGTCGTCTGTCAGAATCACTCAACACGCACTTTCTTCTTTGCGGTGATTTAGTGGATAATGTTTTTCCGTATTTCAAAGATGCGGAATAGATATTCGATACAGTACCTTTTGAAACATTAAACACTTTGGCTATGTTGCTTACTGAAGCACATACCGTACGCGCTCCAACACTTTGGTCACGTTCGAAGTCTGTAAGCTATGACATGATGCAATTATAACTCCACAGGATAGTGCCCCTACTATGACTGACCTGGGCAGCGTATTTAAGGTGTTGTATAGGTGGCGTCAGTAAGCGAGAACACCAGCGCTACCTACATATTTCACCAGAAAAACATTTCTTCTCAAGCATGCGTATCACGAGGTGTCTCTATATTTTTGTCCAACCTCTGTATGCAGCTTAACTCTCAAACATTCCTCAACTGCAATCGCTGAGTGACCTCCAGCCTCAGATATTCTCTGTTTCTCAGATTTTTTTTTGCCCAAAACTACTTTTATAGCTTCCACGCCAGCAAATTTGAGTACAAAATCTAAGCACCACACAAATGTGATTGAGACAAAATGAAAATGTGTGCTTTTCTAAATAAGTTACAACAAAACAATAAAGAATACGAACTGGATTGAGAGGAAGGGCAGGCGGGGGCACGCACAGAACACAGGGCTCGTCGCACGGCGCAGGGCATCGTCCCACACAGGGGCAGAGGCGGCACTGAAGATATGGCTCTCCTAGGCCTCTCATGATCCGCAGTGCAGGCAGGACCAAGGCTTGATGACGCCGCTGGCGCTTCTTTATCCGCTCAAATGCAGGCAACGTCCACACCGACCCTCCGCTCTGTAAATTAGTCACCACAACTCATCGTATCATGAAGTGTTTTATGAAGTTTACGTGTACTATATAATTATGGGTCTCACAAGTATTTCATGGTATGTCATTATGAGTCTCAGGAATGCGTGACACTCCAACGCAGAGTGGAGCAAGCACCACCAACAGTCACCTGTATAAACAAATCTGGGCAATCATAGACACGAAAAGCAGCGCGATCGGTGGGAAAGGCTCTACGATAAGTGAAAGAAACAAAAGAAAAAATAAGAGGGTGAGGGCGGCTTATGCTCACATAAGACGAGAGGGAAGCTGAGAGCCAGGAGGCTTTTGGAGATCGACTTTACGAAGTGAGCCACGTAGCCCGTGGGCAGCTATGTAGGATGATTTGATACTTGGGGTGATGCCTAGGGTAAGGGTCGGGCAAGCGTTAGTTTGATTAAAGGTGAATTAAATTAAAATCATTGTGCCGATGAACGACAGTAGATCTTACACATGTGCTTTAACGTATGCGTTGAGGGAATAATTAATTGTATAACATTAGGGCACCTGGATGGTTCATGGAGCCAGGAATAATGCTACACTGTAAATCGAAATAGCCAATTACTTGTGAGAAATGCGATTAAAATTATTAGCGCCATAATGGGAAGAAATAGCGGATTTGTTTAAGGTATGATATTATTTGCGAGTGTAAAATTGTTATATCCTATTTACCAGTGTTGAGTCTCCAGTGCAATGGGAAGTACTAAGGTTAATATCATGTGTAGGTAACCGAGGTCAGCAATAGGGTGTTTTTCGTATTTTCAATGTGAGGGTTTCATTATGTTTCATTGTTCAGTGTTACGCCCAACTATTCAGCTTTTAGGAATGCGATTGATGTTTTAATAGGGTGTAAATATTTATGATTCATCTGCCAGAATAAGGTAGATTACTTTCATTATTCATTTCCGTGATCAGTAGAATAAGACATGTTAACCGTTCTATGTGTGTTTATTATCCTTTCTCACGTCTGCCTTTAGAAACAAACAAAAACAAACAATCTTTATTTCCAATCGAGTACACAGTACATAGACATTAGTACATTGGTTTTTCAAATTCTTAAGGTTAACATTCTAAGAGTAAGGGTGATGGTGAGCTCCATGCGACGATCCCGGGAGGTTGATGATCGTCTTATGGGACCCTTTGAATTATTTCATTCATGTGGAGGTTTAGGGTCCTCCCAAGGTTGTCATGTTATGTTTTCTTGCATTTTATTAATTATGTCATCTACAAGCATCAATTGGAAATAATGGAAAAGAAGTAGCATGTAGAAAAACTGTGGTGATAGTAGTGATGTGGTGATAGTAGTGATGTGGTGATAGTAGTGTTAAGGCATAGTGATGTTGAATGATGTGTTAACATGTAAGGATGTAGGCGATACATCATACAGGATGTGGGAAAGTGAATAGGCATGTGGGGAAGGCGAGCAGTTGGGCCACAGACCCAGTAAAAGCCAACGGTCATCGTGCAGCAAAACCGCAAACGGAAACGGAAACAATCAAGACCATAGTGAAAGGAGGGGCCAAAAGTTAGGAGGCGTATTTCTAGAAAACTCACCGGATTATATAAGCAGGATTCAGGAAACCAACGGGGTCATTACAGCAAGGCAATAAGTGCGAGCGACAACGATTCCACAGCGGGGACTTAGACTGGGGGAATTAGATCTCAACAGCAATGTGGGGAATTAGATCTCAACAGCATTGTAGGCTTGTGCAGTCAGATCGGTATTGAGGGAAGGGGGGTAGGTATAAGTTTAGAGGTATGAGTGGAATAAGTGGAAAGGTAATTAAGGGGGAATTAAGTTAGCCTCACACCGACGAATGGCAGCAGATTTTTCACGTACACTTAACCGTGTATGATGAAGGAAGAATTGATTGCGAAGTATCAAGAAACGGGAAGGGGAATAATCAGCGTTATTGCTTACGTATCATAATTGTGAGTGTTGACATGGAGGCCTATCATCATCAACAAATCTACAGTGTAATGGCAAGTTAATATTATTATTGTCCATGTGAATTCATTAATGATGCACTGTTTGATAGGATTTCATGTTGTGGGTTATATGCCAAATGTGGTAGATGACTCATTTCCCACCTCGTGAAGTTAGAATAACATGTGTTAAATCTTTCTGTGTGTGTCATTACCCTCATCTTGCCATTGAAAAGAAGTGCTGGGAAAACCTTTTAACATATCATGTATTCAGAGGATTAGAGTCCCTCTAGTGGGGTTACGTGTGTATGTTGTTGAATTTAATTAATTGTGTTAATAACAAGTATTAATTGAAACATGGTAGTAGGACAGCATGCAGAAGACCCATGTATTGAACCAGGATTACGTAAATGATGAGAGAGAAAAGAACTCATCAACAATCAATCATCATGCAATTGACAGTAGGCAGATAAACTTTTACCTTTTATATGCATTAAATCAATCACTAATAAATAAATTAGACATGTCATTATATTCACCCGAAGCACTAACGCGTTTCGCCACAAAACCATGAGTTAGAAACCAAGATTTACGTAATTCATGAGAGAGAAAAGAACTCGTCATAAAACAATCATATGACAGATAATAATAAATAAGTTTTTATTTCTATATTGCCACATCGTATAACTCATTTATGCAACCTGCTAACCAACAGAAGCAACATATATCTTCACAATAGAACTGGAGACTACAAAAAATAGTAAGAAAAATAGTTTAAAACCCAAAACTTTACATCTAAAAATATTCCCTCACTCAAACGGTTGACAATCAATCGTCAACCATCGAAGAACAAGTATTCTTTGAGTATTAAGTAATCTAGCTCTGGCAAGAGTTTAACTAAATTTTCTCACTAGTGGAAAGAAGAAAAAGTGTGGAAAGAAGAAAAAGTATAAAAAGAATAACTTCCCCGGTGACATTTATTTTTAACATTACATACTTCATGAATATCAACGCACTGACTTCTTTGTTACAAACACACAAGTCCCACACATCAGAGTACTCGTAGCCATCGTCGTTACCTGCGTTGTCCTCAGAAACGAAGCAATCGGAATCAAGTAACGAAAGGGCGAACATTGTAAGGGAATAATTACACTGTGCAGTGAAACACAAACAGCTAAAATAGAAAAGATCAAGTCGTAGGTTCTCTGTGTGTAAATATAATAAATATATGGAACACAGTTGAATTGATAACTTTAAATAATGTGTAGGAAAAACTTATCTTAAAATGTTGTGAACACAAAAGAACAGCACCACAACACCATTCCCTTCCAATATATTATCAACGAATACTGCTGGAAATACAGAACACGGGAAAATACTTATTGAAGAAGCGTAAGGAGAGTTCAATGCATTCTATGTAGCTCATCCATTCTATGCTTCCTCCCACACAACAGTTGAAGCCCTCAAACAGTCATTGTTAAAGGCAAGGGAGAAAATTCCCCCCAAAATGCTCTGTAATGCAGCAGAAAGTTTCCGATTCAGACTTCAGCTTGTGGTTCGTGCCAGAAGGGCCATATTGAATAATATATTGCCAAAATGTTAAGAAAGATCCTCATTAAATACTTCAGTCAATATTGCTTCTTTTTATCCCTAAATGAATGAACCCTACTATTTTTTATGAGTCCAAGGACATTGTCCGCACCCTGTATATCGAAAACGTAGTTTGTCGTAGTCATTTTACACGAAATTGATATCTAAGGCCAAAAAACTAACTACGTATTCAGTGCATAAGCTTAAGAGCTCCAAGTGTTATTATCTATTCTGCTTGAATGCTAATGTATATTAATTTATAGTTTTTCACGACTGAAGCATTCGGAATTTATGGGACGAGTGGTAATAATGACATGTTCAAAAGAAGAGATGTGACTGGTCAAAGCTCAACGAGGTCTGTTGAGTTCCATTCGAAAGTAATTTTCAGCCTCATTTGAAACGATTTTTACTTTGGAATGCTCTTTTCGGGTATTCGAAGCCAGGCAATATGACCGGACCTAATTTAGTGTTGACCTTGCCCCTTGTCCCTTGTAATGATTATCTATGGGCCCAACAATTTCACGCTCAGAAAAGTAGGCCTTAGACATTAGACATGCTACGAACAATGGCAAGAGAGCTAAATAGCTATGAAAGTTATTAACCAGGTTGCTCTCTATGAACAGTTTGGAACAGCTTAAACTTAATTTTGATCTTGCTGAACATACGTATATTTGGAAGTAGGAGTTCAGGTTTGAATTTTGTTGAAAAATCTCAAGTTGATAGAATAGAATATGGCGACAGGAACGAGCCGAGTGGTTCATCCTTGAGTTGGTCCCCAAATCCCATGCCATCTAATGTCACGGTATCAATTACGCACATGCACCTCCATCACACACATGCACCAAAATCAAAAGAAGATAGGAAAAAGAAGATCATCAGTCATACTCATGGGCATAGATTTTTAAGCGATAACTAGGCGACTGATACTGCAAATAATTGTATGACTTCAATGCAAAATAGTTATATGATTTGCGATACTGAAAAATGTGACTCGCTGTACGTAATTAGTCCATGACGCACGATTCACAATTATTACACGACCTGCAATACGTAATAAGAATATGACTCCTGGGTAGAGTACGGACATGACTCGTGTCACACAGCACATTATTCGTGGCACATACTACATAAAATGACGCACAGTACACAGTAATATGATTTGTGGTACACACTACAGTCCCGTCTCATGAAAACGAACTATTATGGTCCACTGCCCGTTATAACCGTTTGTACGCTATAAAAAACTTAAATTTTATTTACATTTTGTACACAACAGATGAAGTTGTAACTGTGACATCTTCCTGATACTTACGCAATGCAGGCACAAAATGAGGGGAAAAAAATTCCTTAAAACGTATGTATTAAACTACTACTCCACGGGAAAAAATGCAAGTAGTCCACTAGTGCTGTCCACCCTTCATATAGTAAACTACTGGATCGTTATCGCCTCTGTCAGCGCTGTGTTAGCGACAGCACGGGAGTGGACTACTTGCATTTTTTCCCGTGGAAAATATATTATATTTACCACGGGAAAAAATGCAAGTAGTCCACTAGTGCTGTCCACCCTTCAATTGGTAGTGCGGTGGACTGTTGATTTATAATGATCTATAGGCCACTGGTTCGGAAGAATGTAGTTTTACACAATTTCTTCACATACATATCCTTCTCTCTCACACAGAAGTTTTTCCTTTATACAAAACATTCACTGGGTTTTCTTCTTTTACTAATGGCAGGAACAATTAAATACTGTGCTTTAGATCTTGTTCATGTTTAGTCGAAATTTAAAATTTACAGGGCTTTAAAGCAAAGTTTTCTAGTGTTCACTGATGATATACATTATCACTGCCAAACGTACTTCTAGTTTACGTATCAGTATACAGTCCAACATCGCATGGTGTCAGCGGAATGTGCCAAATTAAGATTTATCAATCATAGAATGTTTGACCCTAATCCTTATGCTGTATTGCCCAAACAAGACCTGACTAAAGTATTCGCTGATTCGAATTGTGTACGATGTCTGGGTCTAAGGTATTTGTTGTTTCAAATTCTGTATCGTGTTCCGAACTGCGCAGATTGAGATCGGATCTTCAACCTCATGAATAAACCATCAATATTCTTCAGTCGTTAGGAAGACACAGCTCGGTTACTCTTAAAACTGTCATGGTTCTCGTTATTATACTCCAAGTATTTTCTAGAGTTGTCCGCGTTAGTTACCGAGAATTGTCATTCAACTCTTTGTGACACTACTTGTGATTTTTAATGCAACTACGGTCTCTTTTTTAGTGCTGATGAGCTGAAAATAAACGAACTGAAAGTTTCCAATTTATGTAAATTAAATATCTGTGGAACCCTTGTTCGCATTATCGTTTGCACGTCCGGTGAGGAAGCGTTAATCTTAGTATTATCATGCAACGTTTTTAGGTCTTCAAAAACATGTCTTGGTATCTCTATGGTGACGCTCATTATCTCCGGTCATGCCGCCTGACAGAAGATTAATATTTCCGGACAATAAATGCATTAGCGTAGCTGGTGGTCTTTGACTACCTCTTCGTAAAACAGTCAAGCCTGAACCTTCATAGAGTGACGTTCTTTCATTTTGTACGGCTCTGTCTTCCGAAATAATAAAGGGCAGGCATCTTGTTCTTTATCCCCACAACTTACGAAGCTGTTGGGGTTATAACTTTAATGGAAAGAATAATGGTTTGGTTATAATTAACAAAAACCTCATACGCATGTTAGCACTAACACATAACACGCTGCGCAAAAATCGTAAGGAGCAAAACGTATAAGTCTGTGGTGCCTCGGAAATATTGTCATTATTTTAGTATGCTCTTGGAGATGATTGCAAAAAAATATAATTGATTTTAGTACTATTTTAGAGTACTAAATTTAGATTTTAGATTTTATACCCATTTCACGCCGTTTGCGACTAGTTATCGAAGGTCAAATTTTAATCGTAGTTGTAACATCAAATTGTAAATTTCGTCTTGAGAAAACAAAAGTCAATCACCATCCTTAAGGCTAAGTACCCGGTCAGTTCTGTCTCGGGTATTACTCAGAGAAAATTGCTGGCATTCGTGTTTCAGTTTTTTCTGACGGGTTTCAGTTTACAGATCTCAAATTCTCGAACTCGATTCTCGGTCTGACTCTCAGTTTTCAATTTTGATTCTCAATCTTGGCCTCAATCCCTGCTCTACTTTTGTTGAAGTTTATGAATAAATCTGCAACCTGCGAAGACGATCGTATCACTGTCCTCGAAGAACTCCCACAAAACCATTATAGCAGAAAAATAGGCGTTTCCCAAAAGTCTTCACTTCTGACTCTCTTTGTATGTACAGAGGTTGGACAAATATATGGAAATACTTAAAAAACAAATATTTCCTTACCTAATGTGGTGTAGAAAACCGTTGGTATTCAAAACAGCTTGCAGTCTTTTCGAAATGGACAAATACAGTACATTTCCTGTGAGCTTGCCAAGAGAATCTTGTACCCTTCTTCCTGTACAACGGTAGCAAGTTCATACAACGATGATGGCGTGGATAGCGACCACGCTCTTTCCTCTCCAATGTAGACCATAAAGGTTCAATAATATTGAGGTCTGATAACTGTGGTGGATGATGAGCTGTTTAAACAGGGGTTTTTCCGTCATGGAAAACACCATCACCATCGGGGAACAAAGCTTGTACAATAGGATGGACTTGATCAGCAAACATGTTCGTATAATTCTTGGCAATAATGTGCCCCTGCCGAGTTATCATAGAACCTTTAGCAAACCACGATACGGCTGCCCAAAGCATCACAGAACCCCAGCCATGTTTTACTCTTGGCAACACGCAGTCTGTATTATAGGCTAGGGAAGGTTTTTCGCCAGACGCAAACTCGGCCAGATGTGAAAAACAGTGTGAAAGATGATTCATCCCATCATATTACTGTTTTTCACTTCTCTATAGTCCAGGCTTTGTGAATCATATACCATTTTCTCCTATTACTAGCATTATCATCATCGATGAATTGTTCTTCAATTGCAATTCGGCCAGAAATACCCTGCTAATGAAGCACCCTTCTTATTGTTTTGAGACTCACAGGGTTCGTGAGTAAGACATTCATTTCGATAGTAAGTGTTGCAGTACTGGTCTTCTTTGTCGTAAAAATCCTTTTTAATGTCTGTCACGATAACTCAACACACATTTTCATCTGTACTGTAATATAGCGGAAGATGTTTTTTATACATTTCAAATATGCGCAATAAATCTCCAATACAGTACCTCTAGAAATGCTGAACACCTTGCCTACCTTGCTAACGGAATCACTCACCATACGCGTCCCAAAAATTTGCGAACGTTCGAAGTCTGTTGGCTACGGTATGATGCAATTACAACTGCACAGAACATTGTCCCGACAATGACTGACATGAAGAGCGTATTTACGGCCTTGTATAGGAGGTACCAGTAGGCGAGAACACCAGCGTCACCTACACATTTCACTAGAAAAAAACATTTCTGTTGAAGCATGCATTTTGCGAGGTGTTTCCAAATTTTTGTCCCAACCGCTGTACATAGAATTTCATTACATTCACGTGGTGATTTAAAAAGAACTGATTTGCAATTGGTCAGATATTGCTCAAAATATGCTAAATGATCGAACATTGTGCCACTATTATCCATTTATTCATATAAATGCGGTGTAACTGTTTGATACTGTCTTTTCATTTTTCATCTCGCAGCCTTGAGCTTACCAATTTGCAGAAATATATTACTATTATTATTCCCTGTTGAATCACTGGCTTCTGCTCAATTAAGGTGATCATTACAGCGGAACTCAGAAAAATGTTATATGCAGTAGCATCAAAAGAGTAAAATTTCTTTTGGTTTAGCCCATTACGCTGTCAGTAACAGCAAGAAGCATCACCGAAAAACCTAGTCTTAATATGTTAGCGTAAAGAATTAAATAATCGATTTTATGTTAATAAATTGATAGTGCACTCTGTGAAATATCTGAATAAAGATGATTAGAACATTAATTTGATAAAAAGTGCCTTCGATCTTCGTCGAAGTTCATGTGAAAGTGAACACTCACGTAGCTTATGTTGGAACGCAGGATATTTGGGATTCATCATTTATTCACAAATGAAGGTACTTCAGTTCGCAAGTTCAACCTGACGCACAAGTGATGCAAAGATCATTTTAAGAGTTTTTGACTCGAGAACTTATCGAGTAAACATGTCCCTCAAGCTCAAGCATCAACGAAATGACCGCAATTATCACGTCACGTCTTTGGTACGACCACAAGGTTCTCACTTAAGGTGCGAATCAGAAAAATAAGTCCTGTATTTCTATCCCTGAAGGTCAGTTCAACAACTATTATGTATACTAGTTGACCCACACGTGAAAAAATAAACGTAGGTATGTGTTACTGAATTTTTTCGATTGATTTGCCAGTGGATGGGGACTTTGTGAAGGAGTTTCCACATTGAAGGATGAGCCTTTGGTATCCACAATACAATACTTACAAAACATGTACACCCGTTCTATCGAGAAGGCAATACGTTACATAAGATAAACAGTTTATTTCAGCATGCAGTATTTCGACTTTCGAGCATATATTCCAGAAACTATACTTTGCTATCGTAATTCAGGGGTGAAATTTCATGGTATCTCATCTTGTTACTCAATAGACGAATTTTCTCCTACCTAAATCCTTAAGAGCGTGATGGAGAGACAGATCAACCAGCCAAGCAAGGAACAAACTGTGTATCCCATCCCATCCCACTATATAATAATAGTTTGTTACTTGGTTGGTTGGCCGTCTCTCTGTCACGCTCCTGAGGATTTAGGTAGAAAATTCGGTAGGTTATACATGTATTGTAAGCATTGTATTGTAGATATCAAAGGCACATCCTTTAGTGTGAAAACTCCTTCGCAAAGCTTGTGTCCACTGGCAAATTAAGCGAAAAATTCAGTAAAAAACACATGAATTTATTCCCGTGTGAGTCAACTAGTTATTATATAAGTGAAATTTAACGAAATTATATAAATTCCATTTTGATTCTTTTATCAAAATTGTAATCACGGTATATTTACTAGTGCGTCAATACAATCATCAAACGCATACCTCAACAGCGAGCTGGGCACGTACCTTTACAGCGAGGTCGGCACGTACCTGGACGGCGAGTTGGGCGCACAGGTTGTCAGGGGGCGGGGCCATAGCAGGCCGTAGGTCGCGGTTGCCTCGAAGTCGTCGCTTGCGAGCGTGTGAGGTCGAATAGCTCGTCACTGAGTCCAGACCTGTAAAAGTTCAGCTGATATAGGATACGATCGCTCAGTGTTATACGAGAGCTGTTTTTTCAACCTCCGATGGTCTATAAAAGAGGACAGATTTATATAACATGATAATTTAATTACCAAACGTACTGCAGAGTCTTACATATTTCTCTAAATAATCGCCAAAATTGATACAGCCCGATTGTACGAGGTACGGGCAATTGAACATGGTCGGAGCGATCGACGCCCCCTGCCAAACGTGAGTTGCGAAGTGTAATCCGTTTTCTGTAAGCAGAAGGCCGTAGTACTGCAGAATGAAAAACGTGCAGGCCTCGTTAGAGCGTTGATCATGTGTTTTACACCAAGTGAAGGTTTACAACCAGTGAGCTTTGGGAAAAATTAATACATTCAGCTCTTTAATAATTTAAAATTACTCAAATCTTAATCGTGGAATTTCCACGGGAACTGTCTAGTGATACATTATAGGAATTAATCGTAAAATGATACATACATAATGAATGATAACGTCATTACTAATCTATTCAGGAGTCCATTGCTATAAGGGTGTATCAGATTACTAAAAATTAATACCGGATTAAACAGTCACTATTATTTTTTAAGGTAAGTAAAACCAATGTCAATGTTACAGAGAACGATCCCATTCGATTGTGGATACTCAGATGTGTAATAGAACTTAAATTAGTCTCAATTGTCATGAATTTATAAAATTGGCAGCATTTTAGGCGCAACAGTTATTTCAACAGAACAAGAGGCGAGTGATTGAGACTCGAAGGGCACTCCATCTTCAGAAGATAAATAAGCTGATACGTTTCACCTCAAAGTGACCATAAACCGTCTTATAAGAAGCCTTGACCACAGCTTTCTTGCTCCTCCCACATGTCTCAACTCCTTTATTTTCTTACCATCGTGTACTAGGAGGGAGGTCGCTGTACTTGCACATATACAACCGACACAAAAACACAAGCCCGAAAAAGTAAAGGTTTTTGGTTGAAACCACAGAGCTTTGGCTCTCTGCACTGTTACAGTTAACTGTAGTAACCGGAGAGTATTTACTCCATAGAATAATCTTCATACGCTCATAATTAATACAACGAAGTCACGTAAGAGGTAACAATAACCGTATAGGATACAGATCTCAATGCAAATGATCATAGCCGTTGAAGAAGTAGACGTCAGTTAAAAATAACAAAGTCCACATTCGTTCTACAACTGTGAATTGATGACGAGATCGAAGACTTCTAAACTTGAAGTGAAGACTACTGCCATGTATTCATAGTCTACCATTTACTCATTATTTACCTTGTATCTATTATCTATTATGTATCCATTATCTACCATGTATTAATTATCTACTATGCATCCACTACCTACAATATATTCATTATCTATTATATATACGTTATCTACTATTTATTCATTACCTACCATGTATTTATTATCTACCATTTACTCATTATAAACCATGTATCCATTGCCTAGCATGCATTCATTCTCTGCCGTGTCTACCATCTATTCATGACCTACCATGTATCTATTATCTATTATGTATTCATAATCTATCATGTATCCATTATCTACCATCTATTCATTGTTTTCATGCTAAATGAGTGTAGAACCAGCTTGGTCGACTATCACCAGCTGGGTCGACTATCACCAGCTTGGTCGATTATCACCAGCTTGGTCGACTGGTGAGCGAATCTGCTTGCGAGCGGAAAGACCCGGGTTCGAATCCCGCTGCCGACATGGTTGACGCGGCTAGAAATACGGCA
>VCRD01003070.1:46722-69690 GCA_006783055.1 Trinorchestia longiramus
TTTGCTATGGTCTATACTAACTGTCTTAACGTCACCCGCGTCGTCCACCAGTCTGACCAGTCACAGAGAGATCATGATGAATATTTACAGTCAACAAGGCCAATATGTTTAAATTATTGCATTACTATTTGCAGTTGCACGTACATACATTAATCTTAAGGGTGTGTATCTTGAGAGTATTGGAGGATTTAGAAGATGGTGGTTTGCTACTGCAAGACATGCAAGTAGAGTTCATATAAAGTCATGAAAATAAAATGTGAACAAACTTCGCAGAACAAAATTGCTTAGAAAGTAGAGTAAATTTCTTAGTTACCCCACTAGATGAAATTTCAAATTTACACCCCTTTACTGTAAAAATATGCTACTGTAGTTCATAATTAGTTGACATAATATACTCTTATTTCACTTCTAGGTCGTTTGAAGAAATCTTTCTTGGTCTCTATTGTTAAAAAGTTTCGAATGAAAAAGTTTTTTATTGTTTTGGATAGCGGATAAATTTTGGATAAAGGAGAGTAGGATCACTGCACATGGTACGTTATTTTCAAGATGCAATCTAATACGCTATGCAAAAGTTTGGAGAACATCTTGTAGAGCAGAGATGTCATAGTAAAATCACTGAAGTTATAAGGAGCGAAGCACTTTCACAAATAATCAAATATCCACTAACTTATCTAAAAGATAAGTAAAGGGGCACTTGATTGCGATTCAAAAACAGTTATACCACGAAAATAAAGCGAGTAAGGAAACCATGCATGGGAAAAAATTACTTATATATTATAATTATCGAAAGGTATTTTCTTCAGTTTCACATCAAATCAAGCTAGTCAGTAAATCATGTTAACTTGATAAAAGGCGTAGAAAACTTTATTGTGATCTGTGCAGACTGAACACACTGATGCTCAGGCATCTCTCTCACCAACGTTCTATGAACACCAACGGCATGGGACTTGGGTATACGGCATGGGACTTGGGTACATGGCATGGGACTTGGGTACACGGCATGGGACTTGGGTACACGGCATGGGACTTGGGTACACGGCATGGGACTTGGGTACACGGCATGGGACTTGGGTACACGGCATGGGACTTGGGTACACGGCATGGGACTTGGGTATCAACCCAAGAATGGGCTAAACGGCTCGTTCCTATTGCCTTATTTTATTCTATTCTTATTCTATTCTAAGTACTGACCGAGTAAGCGCCTCCTGCTTCTGGAGGAGAGGTCGTCTGGCTGCGTGACGGAGAGCTCGTCGCTGGTGAAGACGTGCACCTGCACCCCCTGCTGCAGAAGCGTCCCCAGTAGTTCCTGCAGGCTGTCGCTGCTCCACCACGACTCCTGCTGGATCGATGCTTTAACTAAAACAGCAATTCTTAGCGATGGAACGCAGACCGAAAACTGATTATAACACTCATTATCACTTGTCTTGAAATGAACACTTAACATGGTGCGTTATAAACGTGTGAACTGCTGTGAGTTCATTCAAAGGACTTGTTATAATGCTAAACTATGTTGATTTTACGAGTAGTACGAACGTTTACAAACCAAATCAGCTATTAGCACGTGAGAATAGTGATGAAATGATTACTGAACACGCTGAAACTGGCTAGTAAAGTTAAAAGAAGCTCTGACTTGACAATGTGATTAGGCTTAGCCAAAAGAGGGTTTACACCCCTTGAAATCGACCTGCAAATTTTAGTTTCAGTCCCAAAACTAATAGAATATAATCTAGGCATATTTTTTAACGAATTGTGTCAAATTTCAGTTTTATCAAAATTTTCTGCCGCCGCTGCAATTTTAGTTTCACAATAAATTTTCTACTCTAGAATTTAGGCCGCTAAAACAAAACTCCAGGTTTCTTCAGCATGGCTGACTCTGGCATGCCTCCCTACTTACGAGGAATTTAGCTTTGTAATCGAGGACATGGTGCTAGTTGTAGTGACGCTAGAGATTTTAAATTGCATATGTGCAATTACTACCAATAACCTTGGGCCTCCTGCTACAACTCTGAATATGGCGGTACTTCCAAGAAAAATCGTAGACGAAACATGGTAATTCTACGCAAGGTAACCCACTCTCGAGTGCGAAACAACTAACAGATACTCGTAAAATGCACTCAATGATGGTGGTATGACCCCCACATTAGGCATCGTCCACCCAGGATGCTACAGCAGGAAGATGCGGTCACACTTGCAGCCTCTCTCATAAAAGCTAGAGCCGTTAGAAGGAGTATATTGGTAGCACTAAGTGTAATCGACAGTAATATCCACACGTAATGTGACGATGTGCTCGTCAACATGAACTTTGAACGTGGGCATAGCAGCACTAAAACTGCGCTATCCTGTCAATAAAAATGCAAAAGACGCTTCTATTTCATACTTCTCAATATTACGGAGCGCCTGAATGGGCTGTTCACATTTATGTGATCCATATTCTGGAATAGATATTCGGTCGTGTTGGATATACTACCTTTTAGTAATACTAGTGCAATGCCCGTTAATATACGGTTGATAATATTATGATAGATAATTAAGGAAGTTTCGCTAGTACTGGGAGAAAACGTTTTTCTAGTCTCAATTCGCATGTATCTGATCTTGCAGGTATTAGGTATCACTTCTTTATTTTTACCCTAGATATATTAGTCTTCGGCGTTTTTCTTGCTGTCGAAGTCTTGCTACTTCTCTCTTGCGGTTGGACACATTTCTATCCATGGTGGCCTCTTTTGCCGGAATTTTATTCTGAAATATCGTCTATTATCTCTTCTAAGCTTTTCAAGAAAATCACAATTTCGAAAACAATAACTCAAGTTCCAAAATCTTGGGCCTTATACTAAGTGGTAGCCAGGTTACTGGTCAAACGAATTTAAAACATTTCTTTTTACATTATCAATTAAAAATATCAAAGCAATATGATGAATTTCAACAAAGAAAGCTCCAAAGAAGATTTCTAGTTGTAAAAATAAGCCGATTGCGTATTCTGGATACCATAATGCAAGTGAAAGGGAATTGAATCGCCACAGAAAAATAATGCAATAAAATAATAACTTGTATTTCTTAAGCTTTATCCTTGTTGCTATCAAAGCTATCGATTAGAAGAAGGGGTCACACGGACGGACGAACGGACGCGGCTCTTATTATTATAGTGATAATATTCTTAATTATGTAGCCTATGCCTGGAGCTAGGTAGAAAGCATCGGTCTAAGTTTAATGGCACATCTCCCAAGGGTCTCCAACTATGCCAACGGTGTCACTAGTATCCTTGATACTGGTGCTTGACGTCTGATGAACCCCTGCCAAGCGATAAAATGTTATAACCTTAGTTAAGCATTTATATATACAGCTCTAATGTGTTAATCACGCCAGAACTTTCTAGGAGTAAGGTCCTCTCATCTTGTATTAGCTTGCAAACCGAAATAACAGATAAGAAGATAGTAAACGTTTTCGTAATAATTGACTCCACAAATTATTAAAATAATATTCGATTCATGATTTCAATAAGATCCATTGCAGCGTTTCTCAGCCTTTGATAGCCCATAGAACCCACCAACCACTCCCCCTCTATTTATTGAGGCATTTTCTCCAAAGATAAACAATTTATTAACCGCAAATTGATTCCCTTTGCATCGAGCAAATCTTTTTCGTTTCATGTCCAATGAATGTAACAAGACACTACTGAAAGGTGTAAAACATGCCTTACTAAAATTCTTCTTGTTCAAACGTGGGCTACATCAATCATGCGAAAACGTTGAATAAAGAAGAAATACAACGAATTTGCCGTTTCCTCGATTGTAAATAAAACTGGCCGCAGGGTTAGTCAAAGTACTCCACAGAAAACGAAGAGCTTCTTAAGTGCGGTGTGGTGAGGCGATACGTTTGATGCCAGCGCTTCATTCAAAAACGTTCGCCCGAACAGGGACTCGAACCCTGGACCCTCAGGTTAAAAGCCTGATGCTCTACCGACTGAGCCATCCGGGCCACAGCTATCTTAGAAGTGACTGTGATTGTCGTCCAATAATTTCATCTGTATGCACTGATACGTACAAATATTATAATAATAAAAGTGGACAGTAAATAGGGAGTATTGTGTCACTAATTCGTGTTTTCTGTACGTACAAATCATGACTTCCTTCAACACAATTTGTGAGTACTAGTTCTAGATACTAGATCACGACAATACGAGCCAAATGAATTAGCTGAACAATATATACTGTAACATTCAGCTATAGGTTGCTCTCCCTTCTGTATTAGTCATTTGAAACACGTGGCTATTGACTATAAATTTTTGGAATAGAGTCAAAATATGAGCAGTCATATTCATTTACAGATCATAAAGACGCTAAAATCGTAAGTTCATTACAATTGGAAGTAAGTTGTAAAATATTTCCTATTTTGTGCCTGAAACGGGAACAATCTATTCAATAGCATGGGTACGAGCAACTTGGTATTGAACCAAGAATGGGCCAAACGGCTCGTTCCTATTGTCTTATTCTATTCTATTCTATTCTAAGTGAGGAGAGAACAGTAACTAATGAGAAGAGCGCAGTGTAAAAATAACAGCGTGTAACACGTCCTGTGGTATTTCATTTTATACACAATATCATTTCCTGTCCTTACGGAAGATTTGTAATTGTGTTCGAGCATGCATTCTTCATTGATATTGCTGAAGAAGATAATGTCTCTTGAGCAATGTCTCTTGAGCAATATCAATTGAGCAGCCTGAAAAACAGTTTTTGCTTATCTGTCATTTCTGCTAAGTTGGACACCCCATATTTGAATACTGTTCTCAGAATTCATTTATTAACCGATGAACAATTTGTACATCGGGAGTGGCAGAATTGTCTCTTAAATAGTTGGAACGGAGAGTACCTTCTTGTTGCATCCAGGAAGATGGCAGTCAACGATGACGACAACTTTGAGGGCGTCTGAGGAAAAGACGGTGTCCATGGTGACTTGGAGGGCGTCTAGCACCGACATTCTCCAGCTGCTCACAGCTGACGACACCTCTTCCACTGCACCCAGGGAACCCGTCCCCAGCACCACGGAACTCATCTTCACTGGCCTGTCATATCGAATCATCAGACTTTCAATCTTAAACAGACTCGTCGGACAACAATGTGATCAATTATATTAGGGTATGAAAACTGTATTAAACATCAAAATTACGTTGTCATCTAAAATATCTAGGGCTAATTAAAGTACGTATTTTTATCATAAAATTGTAGGCTCTGAAAAGGTACCAGAGCAGCTGCACGTGCTCTGCTCCGCAGACAGGCAGCATAAACAGCATCAGTAAATACCGAGTTTCTACAAGCATGTTACTTATTGCAAAGTCATTGCAGAATTTGAAGTAACGCTGAATATTCGAAAATTTATACTCTAATTATTTTCTTCTTGCTCAATATTTGTGTGTTTAAGAAGTAAAATAATACACGTCCAAGTTGTGCGTAGACAAGTTAAAGGCCAATTGGCTAGTAAATGTGAATCAATATATCAATCACAAATGCATAGGTATTAATCTATCCATTGTGTTTCATTTCTCTCTGAATGCAGACGAGCCCACAGCAATGCAAGTCAATATTTCCAGATGTAATTGAAAATCATACCCATCCACGAAAACGATCTTTACTTACGAACAAAGTTTTCGTGCATGAAAATGTTTCGTAGCGTACTAGCACCATAAGAGATTGCAGCGATCTTCAAACACTGTTAAAAATAGATGAACACAAAAGTCTAAAAGTACATATAAATGTACACATATCGTTGTGACATAAAATATTGTACAGGTAGTTGTTTGTAGAGTATGTTACGAACATTGACGTTTACATGTGATCTCGGGAGTCAAAACCCAGGCTTAAGGAATTAAAAACATTTTTAATTTCCCAATTAGACCAAAAAATTGACCTTGAGTGTTCTGATACATCGCAGTAAATTTAGGCAAAGGTACTTATTTTAAATGATATTATATATCTGCAAATTTTGTGCAATTCTGCTTGGTGATATTGTAATCATCGCTAGCTTACACTACAATAAGTAATCTTGCCATCGGAACTAATCCATCGTCAGAACGGGGCAATAAGGCTTTACAAGGCGCTGCAAAAGCATGAGAATAGAATACATAGAATAAGGCAATAGAAACGAGCCGTTTGGCTCATTCTTTGGTTGCTACCCAAATCCTATGCCGTCTAAAGTAAAGGCATCAATTACATAAGTACACGTCAATCCCGTAAGCTAATTCAGTCACGTACACGCACTTCACTCATGCACCGACATTTCAGTTGCGTACATGCATCAAAATCATAAACTGGTCCCAGGAGTTAGGGACATAGACGGTATAATACTGAGGTTTCCTAATCCAATATTTATCGAGGCGATTTTTGAATGTGTTCACACTGTGGTAGTAGTGATAATATATAGTGATGGATAGTAATGTGTAAGGATGTAGTAATATGTAAGGATGTGTGACATTGAATGGGTACGTGTGGAACGCAAGCAGCAGAGCCGCAGGGCCATTAAAATCTAACTGCGTTCTCGAAACACTAACAACACAGCACGCTATTATGAAACGTAGACAGTGCCGAGCAACAAGCTAGTTAAAATATGTTCCACGATCGCCTCGAAACCATGGGAAGCCTAATGGTCAAATGAATACAGCAAGAACCAAGTACGAAATAAGGAGCTAAAAGTCAGGAGGCGTGTTTCTAGACAACACTGACGGATTATATAAACAGCAGTCGGGAAATCAAGGGAGTTCAAAAGTGTAGGACGTCGATAGTGCGAGCAACAGTGTGAGAAGCGCCGACGATTCTACAGGGGTGCATCTACGAGGTAGGGGCAGGCGACCGACTTCAAGGTAGTAAAAGACGGAAAATCCCCCGAAGGGAAGTAAGAGTATTTCTGAGATAGGAAACAGAAACAATATGCCAACAAACAACATAAGCGTACTAAGGCACCTCTATCAAAGCATGCACTTACGGAGAATTTTTCTCTCATTTTAGGGAGGAAGGTTCTACTACTAATGCTACTACTACCTATCACTACTACTAGGACTACTACTTCTTGGAGCAATTAGATCCTTGAAAAATTCATCTAAACTTGGAAAAGTTTTGCCAATAATTAACTCGGAGAGGCTCGGGATTTCAGCATCAAATTGGATTCGATGTCTACGTAATTACTTCAAAAAATCAACAATAGGGATCACGTGGAAATGTTAACTAACATGCTTCAATCCATCGGCCCCCCTTTGAACCAGTGAAGCTTGGGAAATAGCGTTTACGTAAATAGTTTACGTAAATTGTTCGGGAAATTAACAAGATGTTTCCAGAGATGTTGAGTAAAGTAATGAGAAGCGTCATTGAAAGAGTACATTTTTGTTTGAACAATAACGAGCATCCTCTAAATTATTTTGTGTTCCATACTTAATTATGAATTAAATTTTAAGATCTTTTCTATCACAATTATTCCGATCTATTTACATTTCATACTTTTGTTCATAATTTTCTAAAAGCGGATGTTACTTTTCCAACACCCTGTTTCAACAAAAATTTTCTACCGTCACAAAATTTAACTTAGCAACGACACCTCATTGGGATACTATAAAATTAGCAACAAATAACTAATACAAATGTGAAAATTCATCAAATTTTCTCAAGTTCAGATGGTGAAAACAGAGCACACTGTACAGTAAAGGCACGGGTTCATGTAGAGCATGAGGCATGTGGTTCGGAATTCGAAGCGTCTGTAATAACAATGAATACTTCAAATTGCTCTGCTTTTAGGATTTGGTTACGGAGCTTTCCTGTCATAAGCTTTTATTAGAATGTGGGGGAAAGCTTAAGACTTGACTCGTCCTGTGAAGAGTTATCATTTAAGAAGCAAGAATAGTGAGAAATTTGCATTACTCTTCCTTTTAAAGTTAAACAGACCAAGCCAAAAACTACACCCACACCCACTATACACGTGATGAGTTTGGTAATTTTAAATAATTATGAGCGTTCTCATCGATCATATGAGGCTCCTATTGTTTACATGCTGCAGTTGATCATATAAAAATGTGTGTGGCTTCACAAGGACTCTGCACTTTAGTAAATTCAGCAACAACGTTCAACTTACTTCTCTGATTCTTCCAAAATATAGTCGAGCAAAGGGTCGAGGCTGAAGGTGCAACTGCCGTCTCCGAGCACGACGAGTTCGAAAGGCATGCTCGCCGTGCCGTAGACTTGAGTGGGGCTGTCAGGGCAGCTAGGTGGCGTCTCTTCGGAAGGATGGCCAGAACGAGGGCGGTGGCCATCATCAAACGCTCCATCTTGACCATCAACTGACGGCCGCTCCACAGGTCTGGGGCCTGGATGGCTAATGGTGGACTTCATAACTTTCTCTTCATCTGCTGTGGTGAATATAATAGAAAATAAAGCGCGGGATGCTGTAAATTTTAATCGGTTTTGAGAAATTTTAGCAAAATTTCTTATACGAAATAAAAGGACTATCGACTTTTTAATTTCTGATATTGCCGTCACAAACTGGGTATACCTATGCACACAAACCTTAAAATTTCATCAAAAAAAAGATCTGGAAGGATATTTTAGTGCGATGTAATTTAATGATACAAAACCTCGTTACCAATAAATATATTTGTTTCATTTAGTCAACTATCAACTGAATAATATAAATAAATGCAAGTTTTTCCTGTATACATTTTTTCTAGAATTCATCAGGATAGGTTCATTTCTCTGAGATGTACAGTAGGTACATCTAGCACTTGAAAATCACAATTTTCAAATTCTAGCCACCAGTGACGACTCTTCAGTGTGATTCACAAGTGCTACGCTTGATGTTATTTCAAGTTCAATTTGTGGTTAATGATCGGAAAAATCTTCGAAGTTAAATGTGAGAGTGTCTATCATCGAATTTGACCGTTCAGTTTCGTATCTACTGTAACTATTCAGCAGTTAGGAATACGATTAATTTGTCTTAATGAGCTTTAGTCTTTGCGGTTTCTCTCAGTAATTCTGCTGTGGTATTCGATTTCCTCTATTACCTTAGGATTTCGATTTTAACTGTATTAACAGGATAAACTGTTGCCATGCGTCTATTTTCCGTAACTATTGGAATATAATGTACTCATGTTTTCTGTGGGTTTAATATCCTTTTCTCATCTACCATCAGTAAGAAACCTTTCATTATTTTTTCATATGAAGGATTGGTTCTCTCCGATTGTGAACATGTCATGCTTCCCTACCAATATCATTAATCATCAGTTTACTATCAAGCGTCCATTCGTACATTCATCTTAATTTTTGTAAGCTTTAAAATGAAAATAATGTTTTAAAATACTTGAGAATTCTAAATTCGAAATTTTGAGCCATTCAACGAGCTTTTGTGTTTTTAGTAGAGGAATAACAAAAACTGTACTTCCACATCGCTATATCTGAGATAAGAAATAGTTATGAAATAGTTTGATGTTCACACGTTACTAAATACATTAATTTATCTAAAACTGAAGATATTTTTTGACTGAATATTTGTAAACGTCTATGGCGCACAAAACTTAGCTGTCTTTGAATGAGTAGCGACTAGTTATTAATAAAATAATACCTACAAAATCCCACCAGATAGCAGTAATCTACCTTATATTTCTGAGCAATTATTCAAAAGATATCACTGGACGGAGAGTACAAGTTTTACTTTCTGTATGATGTAACGGTGGTTTGTTTACCACGATATGCTGAAATTGTGAAAACGTTCATAGAACTGAGTAACTCAGCGACACAGTTACAGCCCTGGCAGATGAGGCCACTCTGACAGAGCAGCAGTGAACGATAGCCCTGTAGAGACTCGGAAATATCGTAATTAATTTAGAACGATCAAGGAGTTGATACAAAAATATGAGGTATTTTAGTAATATTTTTGGAGTTAATTTTTATACTTATCATGTCATTTGAAACTAGTATTTTAAAGTTAAAAATTCAATCGTAGTTACAACTTCAAATTGTAATCCTCGTTTATAGAACACTATAGTCAACCACGAGCCTATAGGCTAAGTGCCCGTCAGTTCCTTCCTAACCGTTACCCAGTGAACAGCAGTTTTATTCGCGCTTTCAGTCTCTCTGACGGGTAAGTTTTCCATTGACCATGTGTTAGGAAGTATTGCGTTTTTACTTACCTACTATACATTCCTTAAACTTGTCATTTTAGCCTTGATTCACGTAACTCCAAGATTTATAATTAATCCCAATATAGAACATTTTGAATAATAACTATTGCATCAGCTATCAAATTCATTATATAATTTCGTTTCACTCAAGTCTCTACGTTCGGGTATTTTATGACAAGCATACTGAAAGATCGACCAGCCATTTTGATACGGTTATTAAATTTCATGGCCCCGGGTAAAAGCTACATATCCGCATCTCGTTTTTTGTATTTCTTTGACTGCCAGTTAATTAAGTACGATGCCTTAGTGTTTTACTCCATAGTTGTCTTATAATGTTGACTCGTGATATTAATTCTTTTTGCTAAATTCTGTATTTATTTCGAGTTACTTATTGGTCTTTATCCGGGCAGGTTTCAGTTCCAGTTTCAGTTCAGTTTCAGTTCCAGTTTCAGTCTACGAATTTCTCAATTTCGGTTCTTGATCTTGGCTTTAATTTCTGCTGATTTTGATCGTGTCAAATAATAAACCTGCAAGCTACGAAGCTGATCGTATCACTTCCCTGGAAGAACATCACCCACGAAATAATCACTACAGAAAAATAACACGTTCCCTAAAGTGGGAACCCCAGAAATGGTTCGTGACCCTGAAGCCCTGCTGCCTGTGATATGTTGTTTAATATTGTGATTTCTTTCAATAACATATGTACATCTATAACAACAGTACGAACATACCAAATAAAGGTTCATACTGTTGTTATATATGTATGTTATTGAAAGAAATACTTGGTAAAAGCATTTAAAATAATGCAGAAGTCCAAATGGAGATCTACTGCTCAAGAACAATTGAAACAAAATTATCATTTCTTTATCTCTTCTGTATCCGCCTCTGTCAACTTATGTAATACCCAATAAATACTCTTTGTCATCTTTTGTGAACAGTATTAGACATACATGGATAAGATGCAAGGAATAGCCTACAAACTGACCACATTCTGTGAGGGCAGCGGCAGAGAGTAGACCTGGGAAAGCATCAACACAAGAGGCGTGGTAGGCTGTGGCGGCGGCGCAGCTCTGCTGCTTGTCACCAGAGACGCATGTTTCAATGTAAGGCGCCGCACGCAGAGTGCGGGAACACAGGCTGCTCAAGACAATTAAAAATTGCTTAAGTCGCCATTACACACAACAGGCTGTTCAATGCAGTTGCAAAGGGCTGCAATGTTCACCACACAACACACCTAAATTTGTGTTCACAAGACTTCGACCTGTAATGATGTGTGTACATTGAACTGTATTAACATGTATTTTTATGCCCTGCAATTCGTATAATAATGTTAAGCATAAGCTTTTCAACTAACGATGCATTCACGATTTTCTCTTCCACGCCATTACGCGTGAGCTCATTTTTTCAGGCCTCTCGTAACAAAAGCGATACTAACAAGGAACTGCACTTCATACAGAGGAACAAACTTCAGTCTACCTCGGTGAAAGACTTAATTTACGTGACAATTTTTCCCCCGTACTTGAAGCTTTGCTCGTCATTCATCTACGTAAAGCTGAATGAATGAAGCCAAGTCGTTACAGAATATTCAAGTGGTGATAATAGTATGAATTCAACAACACAATAGTAAAAAAAAGTATAACCTCTGACTCACAAACTCTCGTCAATACATTCATGCCAGTGTTAGATATAAACACATCAACCAAAGTTTATGAAGTGCCACTCTACTCTATAATTCTTCACATTCTTTCCGGTTTATCTTCACTTGTATTACTACAGATAATTATACATCGTGAAACTAGAGAACGTACTGCAAAAGGAGAAAACATTCATGTAGAGTAGTAGGAATTCAATTAAACTTAAAACTTACATCTGTATCGAAGGCGAAAAAAAAACAGAAAAAGTGTAATTATACAAAACGAAAGCACCCATATTATTTGCTGGACTTTTTTAACGTAACAGGCGGATGTACTAGGACCTTTAATGAAGTTTCCTATCTAAATTGAGAGTACTAATGTATGTTGTAATTGCGCCGGCCCCAATTAATTGGTCTTCATGGACGAGCTTGCTACCGCTACACAGCTGTTATGACCTAACATGGACTAAAGACGTATTGTTCTGCTTGAAGAAGTTAGTCTCTCATATGCTCATCCACTCAGGTCAATGGAGAGACAACGAGTTGATACGAATAAAATAAAAGCTACGGGAAAGATCCTTAAATACCAACTAACACAAAAAACAAGAATTTTATCTTACGAATTTTGCACAACGGGCAGCTGTACTGAGCAACCGACAAAATTGTGACGAAGACAAATAAATGACTCAATATGACCTGTCTTTTTGATTGACTACATAAAATACAGAGATACAGTAATGTTTAGAATAACCTTCAGGGCAAGTTACTTTGGATAATTAAAAACACTTTACCATCACAACTGGATTACCTCTGATGTGTTTAGAACTTTACGTACTACAAGGGATGAGAGGAGTTGGTGAAGTCACACTTGGAGGGCGATGGCTCGGTGGTCGAGGTAGGCGTGGAAACCTCCTCACAAGCCCTTGCGTCTCTATTGATTCGCCAGCTCTTGGACCACTCGTCGTCTGAGCCAGGCTGGGTACACTCACCACACTCAGACAATTTGAACAACTTTCTTAATTTCAACTCGAGAAAGAGTCAAGAAATTAAAGGCTAGCCATGGTCAACTCTTTTTGAACTTTGAATCTGCTCTTAACCGAGAAATTCGTTCATTTATATGCATTATGAGGAATGTTTAGTTTCTACACACAAGGTTATTTCAAATCCCTATTTGTATTTCACTTGTAAACAAAATTCTAGCCAGGCAGTGGCTTACCTCGATGCCCTTGATCTCGTCACAAACCTCCCCTCACTGCTGTCTCTGCTACATAACACGCGTTTGCTCTGTTCTTAACTGTAGGACCGGTAGACCACAACATATCGTATTTCCGTAGATTTTTTAATTATTAGAATTAATTGTGTACTCATCATTTTCCATCGTTCCCATGATTTACTAATCCTATACGTTCTACGACACACATTTTTTATTCATAATTTCATATATCATGATATTTACTCGTCCCTTGTTTTGATATTCCTACTCATTTCATCACAATGGACTATGTGAAAGCAATCTAGGCACCGATTTGCTTGCATTTTCTACAGAAACGAAGCCGAGTCAGGCTCTACGTAAAGGAGCGCGCACAGAATAGCAAACTCTCGGACCCTCAGTCCCAACACAATCTGATATTAAACTCATGGTAATTTTCTCTCTAATGATAATAAATTTCTAGATCATCATCACCCTGCAAAGATTTATTGTTAGAAATAGACAAAGACGAGAACATTTCTGTCTTGTACATGATCATACGGAGACCAACGTCACTCAAACTCTTTACGTAGGTCTTTTCTCTTTTCCTCCTCTTTTTCTATTCCGTCAATTTTTCTCCAATGCACATGCCCAGCACAATGGTTTCCTTGTTGTTTTTCATACCCCCGTGGAGTACACCCACACCAACTACTGTGAATTAGCTATACGTTAGAAATGTACCAGATAGACTAATTAAGCAGCACAACAAGTGCTTGCCCCTCAAAATTCTTCTTCACTGTCGAATTTTTTTTGTGAAAGACTGACCTGCGTACGGTTTTTTATATCTATTTTCACATCAATTTTTTATGCATTTTTTCACTTCATTTCACACCTATGGAGGCTTGCTGGGTTGGAGCCTTCTAATCCTAGAACTGCAAACGCCTTTCACATACACTTGAGTCATGCCTTTCCCGACAAACCCGTTACCTTTACCCACGGTTAACCTTCAGAAGCTTCGTTAGCTTCGAAAAACTATTTTATAAACTACATTTTCTAACACTTCCATTCAGCTGTACGAAACCCACTGCTTCAATTGCCTAACCTTTAGACAATGCGAGCTTTTGAATTTTATTTTTCTCTTCCTGTAATAGGCTTCCCCAATTGCTAAAAAGACCATGAAGTCACCCAGCCTGCATCGCATACTGTAACTGCTGCCACTTCATCCATAGCTTCTTCATTGTGTATAATGAATTTTTCGGTGCACTACGATGCAATGGACTTGGACTCATAAAACGCTTAGTTGTGCACGCACTCACCAACTCCCAAGTGCTGGTCATGACATCAGTGGTCGGTTCGCCATCATAGACGCCCAGAAGTCCGATCGTAGCAGCGAACTGGTCCTCCTCGAGCGTGATAAAGCACACGTCATTCTTTTTCAAGCAAGTCAGCTCCAAGCCAACGCGACTGATGCGAATCTTCGCAGTCTCATCCGTTCCCTCGCCGAGGTGATCTATTAGCACGTCGTCGTCGTCGTCGTTGTTTCCTACGATCAGAGATGACTCCGGCCTCGACACACCATTCACAAATATCTAAAACGTACAAGAAATACACTGAACGATCGTAACAGACATTTGTGGGTCAACCTACACATTACTTAGCTCTACATTACTTAGCATTAAATTAAATTGAGATTTTTATCAAGAGTTGACTTATTTAGATATTGAAGGCAAATAGAAGATAGTACAAATGCTACGATCAACATGGTAGTCTTATGTACGAGTAAATTAGTAGTTACAGTAGCACCTGAAGGTCCCTGTCTAGGGAAACTGTGTAGCTGCCGCTAACGACGCTGATCACTCGCTGCCCTCCAGTCCCCACTGAGAGGGAGAGGGCCACTAGGGGCCGGGCCCTGTGCAGCAGGAGCAGCAGGTGGGGGCAGGTGTCAGTCACCAGAGGACTCACCCTCCTACCGTCCCATGTGATTCCCTCACGTACCCCCAGCACCGCTGCACGACCTTCAACCAACAACCATCAACATAAGTGTACTGGGCACACGCTCTCATATTTTACATAAATCATATCCTGTTAGTGTCAGTTGTATTCATGTTCGGGGGATTATTTATTTTTCTTGACAATGGTACCAAAGGGTAAAGTAATCCTTCAGTCCTAATAACTAATGCAGACTTGCACAAAAAGTGATGAGGTCGTTCTTAGACAGGCAAAACTTTCACTCGTATAACTAATACGAAGAGTTGAGACTCACCACGAGGCCTCCGGAAAAAGTTATTCAGTTTTGCCCATTTGACTCGGGATGCAATTTCTGCAGAAGCCAGCAATCTAGGAAGTACTTCAGTCTTAAAGTTTTCGACGCTGTTCATTGCAGTTTCTAGGAACTTGCTCCAGCTTCCTAACTGAAAAAAAGTAAATCATTTAATAAAAATATGCTGTCTTAACCTTATCAGTCTAGTAGAGGATGCTCTTTATACTATATTTTTCGTTCTAAAATGCAATCAATTATTTTCGAGTCAGAGTAAGAAGTGAAATGTGTAAATCCTTAAAGATCTCTCATAGAGAGACTATGTTTACAGCAAGGTGCTGTTTCTCACACCGCTATTCATCTTCTCTCTTTTCGCAGTCCTTTGAGAGCTCGTTTCCTTTTTAAAGTGGAAATTCTCAAGTTGTTTTCGGGACAGAAAATTTGAGACGACGTCCCGTTCTCCTGGTTTCAGTTCCCCATAGCCTGGGTTTCATTCAAAAAAATGTGTTCCATTGGTTCAGATCTTTCGTTTGTACAGCGAGGAGCAAAACAGTTTTACTCCATTTTCAAATCCATTTATGCTTGTTCATTTCAACAACTATAACATTGATTTATTTCCTTCCTAATTACTCATGTAACAAAAAATTCATTCAAATATAATAATGAGTTAGTAAATGCTGGGTGATACGTTTAACACACAGAGCCCAGACACCGAGTGAAGCGTTCAACTCCTAACGCACACAGATGCTGGTTGAAATTTCACCTAAATTTAAAGACGAAGTATTAATGCTGGAATGAATATTCTAAAGTTTTATCGTCCGTCTTGATCTCTGCAAACTCTATTGAAATTAGATAATCTAACATTAGCCCACTCATGTATTGTCAAGAATAAATATTTTAAAAGAGTTATAAAACTTAAAAAACACGCTTCTTAGGTATGATAGTACATATGGACATCTGCAACTTCGAATTGCCCTGTAAGGCAATGCTAAAATTTACGATTTAAAGAGGAGTAATCATTTTTCATGATGGGCTACCGCAGAGTGAAGCCTTGTGTATACTTCCTCCACTTTATCCTTTGATTCTAATATTCTTAATTTTGAGATGATTACCAGAAACGCTATAAATTAGTCATGGAAACACATTTTGGCAATCAGAATTTCTTTCATTTCAAAATGAATGCATGTGGGGCGATCTCATATGAAATCAGTGGTAACAAAGTAAACTACATAATTCTATCTAAGAAATAATCAGTCAACGACAATGACAATGAAGTTAGTGTGCATGTTATGATACAAGCTGTAATAGTCTCACGGGAATTTTTAAGTTTGTTGTTATTGTTATAACATGTTAAACAAGCAATGTGTGGTGAGTATGGAAACATCTAACATGCGTGCTGTCATTATCCAATGTAACTTTTATCTTGTAGAGTGGTGGGTCTCCTCCTCCCGTTTGATTTGATTCAAGGCAAGTCAAAATAAAAACCACCATGCGGGCTGGCTCTGAAGGCTTGAGGTTTGTTCTAAGAAAGCGGTACGGTGCTGTGCTGTGTGGGTGTGGAATGTACAGGGAAAATTTACATCGCTCTGCCAGCGATTGGCTGGATGGAGTGCTGGCAATTGACATGCTGGTAAGATTCGAAGGCAGTTACTACTTACTCCATCATTCCCCGCGTTAATCGAAATGATGGTGGGTGACATTCTCAACATCAAGAAATATAGAATGTCTGCAGTCTGCAAGTGGTAGATTGCAAAGTGGTGTCATAGGTGGATTAAAATTCTGGCAGTGATTTAAAAAGTATGGGCAGGTGTTAATAAATTTGTGGTGCCAAATAATGGATTAAAGCTGCAATGTGATCGGGTAAATCCCGCTGTTGAACATGTAACAGTTCTATTTTTTTGTGATTTAGAGGCCAGTGTCACGACCAGGTATTCCAGGGCTTAAAGTTTGATCAGCTTTTCTCAACAGGCTAAATAAACGCATGAACAGGAAATGAATTGCCCAACTTTTGTACTTGTCTTTTTATTACTTTAAAGTAAATATGTTTAGTTTAACTCTTTTACGTCCAAATTATTATCAGACTGATCAAAATGTTCCGTAGACTTATCTCTGCTCATTTTTACATAATTTTACCGTAATTTTGAACTAAACATTTAAAATATAGGACTAAAGGGAATGATTATCTCTGGGCACATATGTTCCCATCTGGCATTAATGGGTTAATATTTTAACTCACGTTTGCCATCAAAGTAGAAAACTTTTAATTATTTTATATGGAGAGGTTTGGGTACCTCTGAAAGTGATCATATTATAATTTCTCTTTATTTTTATCTAATAATGTAATTTACAAGAAATGATGAAACGTAAGACAAATAACAGATAATAACGGAAAAAATAACTTATGAAAAATCGTGCATTTTTATCGAACTTTTGATATTTGTATTTCCTGCAGAGAAAATAATAAGTAAATTGATCAACAAATTATAGATAAACAAAGATTTCTAGGATCTTCACAAGTAGGATCAACTTCAGTTGACATGGTGTTGTTTTTAGCCCCATTCTTTTATGTATTACCAATACAAGTCCAGAAAAAGCCCCAAATATTTCCACTATACACAGTTTGTTGCTTGCTTGCTTGGTCCGTCTCTCTGTCATGCTCTTAAGGATTTAGATAAAAGAAAATTCGGTAGCGTATACATGTATTGTCAGGATTGTATTGTGGATGCCAAAGGCACATCCTTCAATGTGGAAACTCCTTCGCAAGGCCCGTGTCCACTGGCAATTCAAACGAAACAATTCAGTAAAAACACGTGAATTTTCACGCGTGGTCTGCTAGTATTATAAATATGAATTTCGTCAAGCTCGGACAGTCAATGCTGGAAGATGACCCTTATATGCATGATACACTGAATACAATACCATTGATTCAACCCATGTCTTTCATTTTCCTCCCACCAATATCATAGCAAAGAATAGTCATGCCTTTAAGAATCCCTTAAGTTCAATAGATGAATGACTAGTGTAGTATTTTTTTCAGAACCACAACTAGTAACAATAGGCATCGTTGTGTTGATGCATGATAAAGGTCCATTAAAGCTCCGTCGGTTACCTCAATGATGATGATACCAGCAGCCTCGTGACGGACGTTTACGAATGCCAGACCTTGAAAGTAACTCTGTAGGTTACGCACTCGTTTCTCCATCGTGGGCCAGAGTAACTCCAATGTCAACTCCTGCAAGAATAACGTCGAAATTCAGTGAAAACTTCCTTGTACATTTCCGTGGAACACCGCAAAGTATAATAAAAGTTATTTCATTTCAAAAAACGACACAACTTGAAATCGGAACCTCTTGCAAATGTACATTCGTACATACAATGTAAAGAAAAATAACTTACACGTCATAAACGCTGATATTGAGTAAAACTGGTGTTCAACAAGGCCACATATTAAGGTCAGTTACTGCATCGTAACAAGTAATGTTTATTTTGTTTAAAATTATGCGAGATTGAACTTATAGTTTCTTGTTTGATAGTGAACCTTTGATTTGAAACATTTATTTCCATCTTTTCAATTGATTGGCAATCAGTGGAAATTTCCTCCATAGGTGAGCCTGAAAGTTTTTCGTACTCTGACAAAAAAATTGTGTAAAATTCTCCTCTCTTGTACCGTAGAGAGAAGAAAGAGGAGGCAGGTGCGTGTTGTGTTGTACCGTAAAGAGAAGAAAGAGGAGGCAGGTGCGTGTTGTGTTGTACCGTAAAGAGAAGAAAGAGGAGGCAGGTGCGTATTGTGTTGTACCGTAAAGAGAAGAAAGAGGAGGCAGGTGCATGTTGTGTTGTACCGTAAAGAGAAGAGAGAGGGCAGGTGTCATGGTAGTTATGATATATTCATAGGTTCGCATATTCCAGACAATGTATGAAGTGTATGTATGAGGTGTGTGTATCACACGCGAAATTCGCAGTCGTGATACACTCAAGCTGAAGGTGTCAAGTGTTGAGCGGTTAACCGAAAGGCAAGCTCGAGGGAAGGGGAAACACAAACAAGAGCCTGCACTTGAGAAGTTTCGAAGTGTTTAGTTACGTTAGAGGAGTGAAACTATAGACGCCTCTCCGTAGAACTGTAGGGCCGCTAAAATATCGTGAATATTTTAGTATTAAATAATATTAAATTTAGTAATATTTTAGAGTTAATTTTTATACGTATTTCACGTCATTTGAAACTAGTATTTTAAAGTTAAAAATTCAATCGTAGTTCCAACTCCAAATTGTAACTCTCGTTTATAGAACACCATAGTCAACCACGAGCCTATAGGCTAAGTGCCCGTCAGTTCCTTCACAACCGTTCCCAGTGTACAGTAATCTTATTCGCGCTTTCAGTCTCTCTGACGGGTAAGTTTTCCATTGAGCATGTGTTGGGAAGTAATGCGTTTCACTTACCTACCATATATTCCCTAAATTAATCATTTTAGCTTTGCCTAGATATAAAGTTGTGCTTTGATTTGCGTTACTCCAAGATTTATAATTAATCTAAATATAGAACACTTTGAATAACAACTTTTGCATCAGCTATCAAATTCATTGTATAATTTCGTCTCACTCAAGTCTCTACGTTCGGGTATTTTATGATGAGCATTCCGAAAGATCGACCAGTTATTTTGATACGGTTATTAAATTTCACAGCCTCGGGTAGAAGCTGCCTATCGATATCTGTTCTCTGTAGCAGCCGGCTAATTAGGTGCGATTCTTTAATTTTTTACTCAACAGTTGTATTATAAAGTTACCTTGTGCTATTGATTTTTCTTGCTAAATTCTGTATTTATTTTGAGTTACTTATTGGTCTTTATCCGGGCAGGTTTCAGTTTCGGTTTCAGGTTCAGTTCAGTTCCAGTCTCAGTCTACGAATTTCTCAATTTCGGTCCTTGATCTCGGCTTTAACTTCTACTAATTTTGATCGTGTCAAATAATAAATCTCCAACCTACGAAGCCGATCGTATCACTCCCCTGGAAGAACCTCACTCACGAAATAATCACTACAGAAAATAACACGTTCCCTAAAGTGGTGACTCTAAACTCGTGACTCTAAAGTGGTAACCCCAGAAATGGTTCGTACCCCAAAGAACCACGCTGTGCAAATATAAACAAAGCGCCTGCACTTGAAAGGTCGAGGTGTTATTTTTGTAGCTAACAGAAATATCAAGCAAGAGAAAATTAATAGGTAGGCACCATGTGACTCTCGAGAATTCGCAGTCGAAAAAACTCTCAAGCTGATGAAGAGTGGGCGGGGTATATCAGAGACTGTTAGAAAAATGTGTCAGATCATTGGACAAATAGAGAGCTTGGAAAATGAAATGAAAAGATACGGGGGAGGAGCAAGGCTCATATAAAAGCGGTAGTGAGGATAGATGCAAGGACTTAGGATAGATGGAAGGACCACCTACAAGAACAAACCCCAACGACAGACCCTCACCACTCAATACATGTGCGCAGAGCGCTCATTTCTATTCCCCTCCTAGTATCCCCTTCCGTTTCACCCCTTTACTTAGGTACACCCTGTGCCAAACTCTCTCTTAAATCTTTCCTATTGGTACCGACCGACCGACCGACCTGGAAGGACTTGGGAACTAGATCTCGACGACGATGTAGGCTATTGGGACTANGATAGATGCAAGGACTTAGGATAGATGGAAGGACCACCTACAAGAACAAACCCCAACGACAGACCCTCACCACTCAATACATGTGCGCAGAGCGCTCATTTCTATTCCCCTCCTAGTATCCTCTTCCGTTTCACCCCTTTACTTAGGTACACCCTGTGCCAAACTCTCTCTTAAATCTTTCCTATTGGTACCGACCGACCGACCGACCTGGAAGGACTTGGGAACTAGATCTCGACGACGATGTAGGCTATTGGGACTAGAGCGACATCTAGGTTTAGGACATAAGGAAATTTAGGGGGCACCGTGATAAGAGGAAAAATTAGCAGCAGCTTTAAGGTGTTATATCGTGAGTGTTAAACATTGTAGCCCATCATCAACAACGAATCTCCAGTGTAATGGGCAAGTTCTAATAGTATTATTCTCAATGTGATCGAGGTTAGCGACAGGGTAAATTTTGTGATCTGATGTGAACTCCCATTGATTTAAATAAATTATTTCGTGTGCACATTTAATTATTCAACTATTAAGTATGTGATTGATCTGTAATAAGGCACTATTTTATAGGACATCATGTGCCGTTCATATGCCAGAATGTAGTAAATGATTTACATTTCCTATCTCGTGATGTTTAGAATAACGTGTATTAGATTTTTGTGTGTTTTATTTATCCCCTCTATAGTCATTAAAAAGAAGTATTGGAAACACCTTTTACCATTTCATTTATTCAGAGGATTAGAGTCCTTCTAGTGCGATTATGTATGGTTGTTGCATTCAATTAATTGTTATTTACATGTATTAATTGAAATATAACGAAAGGATAGCATGCAGAAAAACCATGCATTGAAACCAAGATTACGTAAATCATGTGAGAGAAAAGAACTCATCAACAATCAATCATTATGCAATATATCAATATGCAATTAAAAGTAGGCGATAAAGTTTTCCTTTTTATATGCACTAAATCAATCGGTAATAAAATATTAGACATTCTCCACAATTATTTTATAGCTACGTATCGGCACGCAGGTGCATATTGTGTTGTACCGTAGAGAAAAGAGAAAGGGCAGGTGCGTGTTGTGTTGTAGCATAGAGAGGAGAAAGAGGGCAGGTGCGTGTTGTATTGTACCGTAGAGAAAAGAGAGAGGGCAGGCGCACGTTGTGTTGTACCATAGAGGGAAGAGAGGGGACGTTTTTCAATGGCTTTCCTAATACGCCTCACTGCCCTGAGTAAACATTCGACACACAACCGTAAGGTCCAACAATGGTCGTTCAACCGAAATTGCGTATACTTGTTTATCTCCCACAAAATTGTTCGCCTCGCTCACTATAAATTTTCTTAGTGTAAATATTTCTGAAAAGGCCAGACCACAGACAGTGATTTACAAGTCACCACAATGGTTCCCATCACTGCCCTCATACCTCTGAAGTATTATACTGAGCCTTACTCTCACGTTCTTAACGTTGGTCTACGCTGGTGCCTATCAACAAAGTTATCACTATCATTTCACTATTTCCCTTTTCTAGACAAAGAATATTACTCGATCATAAGGGAAATTAATAGTTTTTCTTTAATGTATACCATAATTATTCATTATCAGATTCAAATTATAAACATTTAGGTATATGTTTTATTCTGCCTAATTTTTCCTCAAGACCAAAGCCACAGCTAACACTAGAAGAAGAAACTTTGAGCTTGACTGTGATTGGTGTAGATAAGGAAATTGCCCAACAGATCACTGAGCTCAGTTTGTTAGACAGGCTCTCAGTGCATGGCAGTTGCATGTGGCTCAGACTAGCCACAAAATCAAATTTATTCCACACTGAATAGTTACCTCTGCAAGCCAACTCACTACTAACTTCAAAATCGAAAAAATGAAACGTTTGCTCCTAAAATAAGATGTTCCGTAAGCCTACTTAAAACCTCATGAAGACAAAGAACGCGTTAAATTTTATCGCTCATGCTTCCATTTTACACAATGTTTACGAAAGCATTTAAACGCAATAAATAGAATAGAATAGAATAGAATAAGGCAATAGGAACGAGCCGTTTGGCCCATTCTTGGTTCAATACCGAAGTCCCATGCCGTC
>VCRD01003071.1:0-25309 GCA_006783055.1 Trinorchestia longiramus
CTGATGTCGCGTTGAAGTTACTCTCAGGAACTTATTAGAAGTTCGAAGTTTCCGAACGTTATTTTCCATTAACTTCAAACCAAAAAACTCGATTTCTTATTGAATTTCCAGTTCACTTTGAATTGGCCGTCGGGCGTAATTATTTCAGCTGATGTTGGCCACAAAAGTTCAATAAGCTGGCTGAGTATTATCTTCCACAGTGATACTTATAATTCTTAGTGGCAGCTGATCTTTTTATTCATGTTACTAGTTGGTAAAATCAAATACAAATACGTGTTCTAAATCTACTGAAGAATCATGGCCTTGCGAGCCCAACAAATAAAATTTCGTGTGACAAAAATCTGCCCCTATTGAAACCACTGTAACCTCATGTCGAAAAAAAATGCTTAAGAATAATATTCATCACATGCGAGCTAAAAAATGACGCTAAGTTTTAGCGTAATTGATACTCCCTTCTCCGGCTGGAAATATTTGCTATACAAGGAGAAAACTCTTCGCGTTTTAGTGTTTTTACCGAACTTCTGTTTTGAGTACAGTAGACGATCGTGCACAGTGTATTGAACACAAATTTTAACCCTTAATAAATAATAGAGTAAAAGTTATTATAATTTTGTCTTTTTACTTGTTCAGATAATATAAGAAAGTTTTAAAAGATAGAAGTATAAAAGCTAATTTAAAAAAATTACCCGCAGGATATGGCACGATATAAAAATTCAGCAAGGCAATGCTCGACCACACATACATTCAACTGATCCCTTATTTAAAGAAACGTCGGAAAAATTAGACTTGAATATTGAAATTGTTAACCAGCCTCCAAACAGTCCTGACCTGAATGTACTTGAGCTCGGCTATTTCAATTCAATCCAATCCCTTCAGCATCAAAAAGCTCCACGTAACGTTGATGAATTAATTGAAGCAGTGACATAGCTTTGAGAAATTACACAGATTAACACTGAACTACAGTTTCCTTACTTTGTAGCAGTCAATAGAACAGATTATTTTGGCTGATGGTGGCAACAATTACAGGCTTCAACATCTGTCAAAAGTATAACTAGAAAGTAAAGGAAATCTTCCCAATTCAGATCTCAGAAAAATTGAAGAATAAATTAACAAGTATTGAGTAAATATCCTGGCAAATATGTTTCTTCTGTTGAAACATTATCAATTTCATGTATTTAATTACAATGTAGAGTTTGTCTTTTGTTATTTGTCTTATTAAAAATATCATTCATTGATGTTTATCTATTATCAATTTAATGTACTGAATTACAGAATAAAGTTCATGTTTTTGTTACAACCAGTAGCTTAGTAAGTATCCTTTCTAAAAGGTTTACATTTGTTTTGGAACAAATATTTTCGACCAACTTTAACATTGATATGGACCAACTATTTCCGACCGAAGGAAGTACTGTATAATCCGAGTGTGTTAACCAGTCACTTATCAATGACTAAATTTCTAACGAGAATTGAGGGCTGTCTCGGTCTGACTGCTACTGGTTTAATTACTTAATTGAAATTTAGTTTTTCGGCAGCTCAAGGAAATGCTCGGGTCGAGCTACAGTCGTCAGCATACTAGTGAGGCAATCCAGCCACGATGCATCACAGGCACGATTAAATTTTAGTTTGCCGTTGCATTCCAGAATACACAGTCTGTTTCTGTTCTAAACGGGAAGCGAAATCAAGGAAGTTTGCGAAGGTCTTGCTCCAGAAAGTCGGTTCACTTCCACGGTGTTGGACCTTTTGGCTACCTAGCGCAGACACAGCAGTGTTTGATTAATCAGATTTGTTGCTAGTCCTCGCTCCTTTTTCCTTAATCACTTACTCGAAGAGTGGAGGAAGGATCACGTATTCGTCAATTGTGTTTTAATGAAGTAATTGTCTAGAGATGCTCAAGAGGACTCTGGGAACAGTTCATGAGCGATATCGGCGTGCCCAATACTTCAATAATTTAGTTGATGAAAACATTAAATACAGCGCATTAACATAAAGAAATATTTTGTTTGCTCTCGTTGGTAATGAATATGGTATTTTACTTTCCCATCGCAAGGGTTTAATTTAACATTTTAAAATACGCATGTAGTATCAAAAGGCTCCAAAAACATTCTCCAATGTCCTTTATAAAACACTTTGAATTGTTGTTTACATGAACTTTGTTAGATTTTTATTTTTAAAACCAAAGTGGATTTAAAAAAATATCCTAATTATACCTCAGAGAATGTAAATGCTCCATATTTTCATAATCTATGTTGTCATTTTGGGATCTTTGTTGCTTGGTCCTTCACTCAATTTATTTGAGTCATTTGAAGCATTTCTGTCATTGATTTTATGAGACAGATTCTAAGATAATTCAACTTGCTGAAATATCGATTTTACACGTCTTGATTTTGATTGTTCAGTTGAATTTTCCTGTAGTTTCTGCTGGCAACGTTATGAACATTTCAATTACAACCTGTACAATGTATTTATGTTACTCGTGTTCTCTATCGTTCATTTTCACTTCACCCGAAGATATGTATGGGTGGTATGTCTACAATTTAGGAAATATCTTCCTTCCAACTTTAGTCACTTTGTGGACGTCCATTGCCTTCAATTTATTCGAGAATGCCCGAACTCTGCTCGCCTATAAGTGACTTTGTAGGGTTCATCAAGTTTGCCCTTGCTCAACAATACCAGCGGCAGACCGGTGACCGCTAGTTTATTGTGTTGTGTGAAGTTCTAATGGACGCATGGGTTGCTGCACTGGACGCTGGTCGTCTTTGTTGGGCGAGCTTTTGTAGTCTGTTCCTCTAATACGAGTTCTTATGGTTGTTGGAGCCTTGAAGAATAAATCGTCCAGTTAGTGTGGGCTGTAACAAACTGAACATGAGTCACTTAACTCTGTCATGAGCCTTTGAATACTGACGAGGTTAAAAGAAAGACGAAACAAACCTCATGCTGAAGAGGAAAATGTAAAATTTTTGCCGGCACATGTTCGCAGCTTAAATTATTGTTTAATTACAAATCTCACATGCACGTTGTTATTAGTGAAACTCGTAGCGGAACGTTTCGTGTGTGCGAGCAAATGACTCGTCACACTTTGAATAATTGTATCTCACTGTTATTGGTTGTGCTCTATTACAGATGAATGTTAATTGGGTTACTGAGCCAAGATCCATGGCCGTCTGTACGGTGATGAAATTATTGGAATGTAGAGGCTATCACATCTGAAGAATCGATAGGGTCACACAAGTATCTGTGTACATAGAAAATAGCAAATTTATTTGATTCAAAACCGTTTTATATATTGCATGGGGATTTTCAGTTCAAGACTTATTACGTGATGCACCTGGAGACAAATGAGCAATTTTATGTTTTGATTTATGTTTTCACATTCCCCTATGGTGATCTTGATGAGAAAATGCAATGCTTTAAATTTCATCGTATTTACGACGGTTTTCACTCGAAAGCAACATAAAATATTTAATGATAGATGCTACAGTCCTGTAAGCTAAGAACCCTTTCTTCTATTAATTCATTTCTACAAATGAAGTCATTTATTTAATCATTAATCTATCGTTTAATTGAAAAAACTGATGCACATGCATCTCACACGGAATACATAGTTTTTTCGACTTTGGGGCATGAATAATTTAATCTTATTTATTACATCTCTAATTGAAAACAAGGGGGTGAAGAACGTGCTTGAGTAACACTGGTACATTGTGCTGGTGTTTGCTGGCTCTTAGTCGCTACCTACTTTGATCTCGTCTTTGTTTTGGTTTTGAGGAGGTGAGGTGGCCTCCTTGCGGTGTGATGCGTTCGTCACATTAAACAAGACCTTCACTTTTCTGACTAGAATTTTTTCTGCAAATGCTCCTGGCATCATTAACGCACTCAGAAAGCAAGAATTTTTGCAGACTTTTTGTTTTTTCTGTTACTTTGTACAGGTTGTTCAGGTATTTCCTTTGAATGTGGAAATGAGTTCACATTTAAATTAGGTATGCATTTCTTATGTGTTCAGAAACATAAGTATTTAGCATGAATTCATGGGTAAATGGATTCGAAATGTGTGCAGCTGCTCAAGTTTGCTGAATAAATTTGTGCATGAACAAACTTGGATTAGATTTTGATTTACGAGTATAAGTAATCAAATCAATTCAAGGATGGTAATCTTTAATTCAGAGATGTATGGTCCTAAATTGAATTTAAAAACGTAAAGAAAGCTCGTGTTAGAATCACTCCCATTAGGTTGAGCTCCCTTTTCTAGATAGATCAAAAGTGTTGCTCATTATTACGCTTTCTTTGGCTTTTATCTGGTTTTAAAATACATATTAATTAATTATTAAACCTCATTCATCAACAATCGTAAATTTCAATGGTCACTAAGTGATGCTTTTCATCATTTTGCTGACCTGATCAGTACGGGAATGAACTTCGATAGTGTTATGTTTATTTGTATGTCTTCTAGTTTTTGATTTCATTTGTGCTGCTCTTAGTTAAATTATCCCATAATTGTTAAATAGAATCATACATACGCCACAACAATTTTAATATATAAGTTGTTTGTATTGTTGCGTGGTTTTGGAAAAACAGAAAATTTTTCCAATTTTGTTATTTTTTATAAAGACTAGCATGAGTTTGAAATCAAATTTTCTTTCAAATATTTATCAACTTTAATCTCACACAATTAGGAACAAGTTTTATTCTTTGTCATTCAAAAATGAAAATAATTCGAAATGTTTGTAATTCGTACTATATTTATAGGCTTAAAAAACTTGGGTACGAAATTAGTTGAAGGTGCGACACTTTGGGTCAAAGGCTTTTCTTCATAAAACTTTCTATTGGATTCTCGAAGGTCGTGAAACTAAAACTCCTGTTTTTAGGTAAAATTTCAATTTTTCCGATTATAGAAATATTTTTAACAGAAATTACTTCATGATTGAGCAATATCATCATAATGTGTGATTTTACAAGATGTGATTATTAACTGATAATGAAGCCAGCTATTTTTGTGTTCGTAAGTCATTTACTGTGTATTGCTTGTCAGTTATTCAGATGATTGGCTGGTATCCTGCGACACAGCGCAGTAACTAATAACTAAATCACTTTTTCACAACTCATATCACCAGTACTTGCTACTTCTACCGAGCCTTGCAGGGGCTGAACTAGTAATAAACATAAATTGTGAATACACAGGACCTGCAAGTGACACACGGATCTGTTGTAACTCACATTAAACTATTGTTAATACACATAATTTCCTTCAGTTCAAATGAGCTACGTATAAATGTGTTGCATAAGGATGATAGTACATTCAAAAGAAATCTCTTCCTCTACTCTCCATTAAATGAAACTTTTGAGCATACTGGCATCATCATTTACGCGTTCAAGACTGCATCAAGAGAAGTTGCGAGTCCTTTGGGAAATAGAACTTCCATTTCCGAGTCACAAGTTTGCTTAGAACAGCTTCCAGGAATAAATTTTGAAATGTTCTTCGACGTCGCTTACGAAGAGTGCTCTAGCCTTAAAGACGGCTTGTGTTTATTTTATGACGGCCACTTCTTCTTTCTATTTGCGTTGACCATTGTGAAGTATTTTAAATATTATTTGAAAATTACTTCTGTGTATTAATTGGAAGAATTGAAATAGAAATTATTCCTTTAGATGGCTCTGCATATTTGACGAGTGAATACAGGTCAAGAATTTCACGCGAAATAATTTTCAAGAATATTGAACGTTTTAATTACAAAATTTTTGAAGTACGAGTAGTCAGGTATCTTTGTCTCTAATTTTCTACGCCTAGCTCTCAGAGAAAATTCCCATCACATTCATGAAACTATATGTACTGTTCGAAGCGTTGCGGCTGAACAGCGCTCTCTGACTCTTTTTCTATGAAAATACAGCGAATTTTAATGATGTATTTTAATCCACAAAGAATTTCGTTGCGAGAACTGAGGAATTTACCAATCTTCAAGGAACATGATTATTATCAAGCAAGACTTGACTCATATCAATCAAGCCGTCACATGCTCATTGCAAACTTCAGTTACTCATTTTAATCTGTAAACAGCTTCATTTTACTGCGTACTGAAGAGAAGGCAGATCTCTCAATACTCCTCACACATGCTGACGCTGATACCTGCATGGTTGAAATGAAGCGTTTGTGGGATATCATTCTATTATTCAGCTTATTTACTAATCTAACAGTTTTCACGTTTAATTTTTTAAATCTCAGGTATGCTTAATTATAAAGAGAAGGGAGCCACACACAATCTATGAGCTTGTATTCTTGAAGGTATGTTAAAATGCTGCTCATTCTTCCGAAGAGAAAGTAATAAAATTGGCGACATGATTATTTTTTGTTATTAGATTGAATTATTTAATGTTGTTCCACATTTTTGTACTTTCGATCCAGAATTGCACTGCGTGAGATCTTGCATTGAGATTTGACTCTAGATAGATAAATAAATATGCATAACATTGGAGACCACGCAGGCTTGTTAGGCTTGTCTACTTTTTTCTTATTCTTTATATGAATTTCTATGAGAGGAAAACTGTTAGTAACCGATGTTTTTGATGAGTTTGCAATGAAATAAGGTTCATTTGAACCATTTTAAGGAAAAAATAATTTTTTGGAATCGGGCTTCGTAGTAAAGAGTGTCTTTATGACCACCTTAAACTTGTCTCATCGATATATTGATGACTCAAATGCAATGATGATTTTCCCTTCGGTCATAATTCTAATTGCTACGATTCCTAAAAAAATTAAAAATTATTGGCTGAGGTAATTTCGAATTTTGTGCATTCTAACGCTTTTTCCCCAAGATATTTAAAGATAAGGCACTCGTATTCATTCATAAATGATAGTGTCAACATTATTTTTTGATGGATAAAGTATTTCAACTCCTTAATAAAGAAAAAGGTTTGGCACTCTTTCATAAAGGATAGATATTGTCACCCTTTTATAGAGGATACGGTATTTACTCTCCTTCATAAAGGATGAAATATTTCTAATTTTAAAAAGGATAAGGTATTGACACTCCTACACAAAGAATAAGTTATTTAAACTTTTATGAAGAATAAGGTATTAAAACTTCTATATGAAACAACGATCCTATATTATGCTCCTTCACACTGATAGCTTTTATTTTATCCTGACAGAGCCACATGTGCCAATCCTGAGGCAATTGACAATTTTTCACTTTATATTGAGCAGTCATAAATTTGTCGACTCTTATTGATTTATGCTATAGCAAAACGTGATATTTCACTCTCAGTATCGTGCCACAAATCTTGCGTGTGTCAATAGAAGTTTTGTCGGTCCATAAACTGGCGTAACGAGTTGCAGCTTGGCTATATAAATCTGCTTATAAACTGCAGCCATGCCACAGCAGTGCGACAAATTGTTTATTCTGCGAGTCATTCTTTATTTCGTAAGGTGAGCTTAAACGTTTTATTCGACGTCTGCTTATCTGTTCATCACCCATGTGCAGTCTTGCTGAAATATGCATTATTGAGCATTTATCCCTGGTCAAGTTATAACGATTTATTTGTAATATAATCGGGTTTCCGTGTCTTCTGAGTGTCGACTTCTTACTAACGTGAAACATTTATTTCGTGCATTTATTTATTTGACTTAGTATAACTTGTTCTATCGTCACATTTATTTATTTATCATTTTCTTAAGCTTGAAATGCATCTATACATTACTTATTTGCAAGATTCGAAAAGTTGTCAATATTCATCCGATACACTTTCAGCCTCATCATAAATTTATCATTTATCTGCTAGGCGTTGAGAACTGATTACACTGCTTGTTTTGTTTATGTTCTGCTGCACGGTAGCCGTTGGCTTTTAATGGGTCTGAGGTCCAACTGCTCGCATTCACCACACACCCATTCACCTCTACACATCCTTAAACATTAACAGATCACATGTCCGTTGCATATCACTACACATTATCACTACTATCACCACATCATTACTACAATCACACTATTAAGGTTCAACCTTGTGACTTGAGCTAAAGCTTCTGCTCTGTTTTATAGTCGTAAGAAACATGGCGGTCAAACGGATTTATATGATCAACAGTCTCGGCAGCGAATGAACTGAAGTGCCTCTCCGTAAGTTCTACACGGGTATGGAACGGTCATCTCCGCACATTTTAGGAGAAAATGAATTACATGATGTACAATAAAATAAACGACGGCTGCAAAATGGCTCACCACGGTGCTTCATAACTGCCATACCTGCTCGACTCGCATTCATGCTGGATGAATATTCAGGTTTATTAGCTTGAGTGTCCGCGACTTCCTCTGAGGTAATTGGCTTAATTTAGCTCGTATGGAAGCCTAAGTAAATTGGACCAAATTCCCGTTTTTTTTTCACGGCGCCTATTCCACGACATAATTGGATGCTCCCAATTTTCTTAGCCATCAGTTAAACTTAATGTAAAGGAAATTTCAATATTTCTTCGAAAATTTTATTAAAATATACTGATAGTATTCATTTTGATCGGTAGTTGCTCGACGTAAATACGTCAATGACACATGGTTCTTGGTTTCTTCCTGTTCTTTTTCCCTCAAGTACATCGTCTTCAAAATCCGACCATATATTCTAATTCAATCGTAAAATTCTGTTGTGAACTTTGCAACTTCACTGATGGAATTTTCTGCGAGTTTCATCCGTATCGAAAATTAGAAAGTCGTTTGCTTAATGAAAACTAATTTTACGTAAAATGAACGGGACGACTGACCCTAAATGCTCTAAATTTGGTGGAATGAGGAAAATATAATTTTTGTGAATTCGAGTAAAATTACTGATGGAAAATTATCCAACAGCTTGTGCATCACCATTCTCCAACAATATTTTGTTATTTTTGAATCATCACAAGTTGTTATGGTGCCCAGTTTGAGCGAGTAGGCCATATTTCCTGGTCAAAGGATATTTGTTTGAGGAAACAGACTCCATGTCACATTTTTATAATCCAACACCAACCAAAGATTAGATTTATTTTTTTGTCTCTTAATGCTTTTTGAAGGTTCAGCAAGCAATACCTTTTTTAGAAACCTTTGAAATCGTTCAACGGTTACGATGGATGGCTTTTGGATCAAGCTTTCCTCCTGTTTAACGACCTTTTTCGTAGCAAAGATGGCCTCTCGAATTCTCAAGCACGAGAGGTGCGATATCATGGAAAAGAGGTGCTACCTAAACAAAATTAAGGCCATGAGGGCAGCAAATATCAAGGTAGGCGCTGGAATTAGTTCCAGACTCTGCTTCTGATGTCCCAAGATGTTTTACGAGACAGTCCCTGCCGTGGCCCTCCGTTCTTAATAGTTTTGATCCAATAGTTTCGTAGGTCTGGTGAACTTCAACTATGATGAAGATAGACTTGCATTAAAAGACAGATTTTCGAAAACTACTTGTATTTAGGTCTAGAATTTGATGATACTAGCTGCAGAACGGAGTTTTTCGCACCACAGCGCAATAGTTCTACACCAATAAAATATTTGAAAACAACTTAAAATATAATTCTTTCCATTTCTGCAGCGCTGATTTTCAATTCTTTACTTCACAATTTCAGTATTGAACTTCTGTCATAAATTAATGAACTTGCTGAAGACCAGGTGAAATGCATATTAACTTGAATGTGTTTTCCATCGAACTGCAATTTCTTTTTAATTCGAATGTTCCTACATTTAAGTTTGTGCATGTAATAACTGCTGATGAAGGTGAATATAAAATCCAATATACCTATGGTCACCTGCAAACATCAATCATCTGAACACATTTACACTTTTATTACGTCGACGAGTAGTTACGAAAAAATGAATCATTGGCTAAAATTTCACGTGGTATAAATGCTTTCATCTTAGTATTACTTTCGTGAGAAACTGAAGTGTTGATTGGAAGCCGTTTATTCAACTGAACTACAATCGCTCACATGTTACCGATTAGTAATCAGATATTCATTGCAATTGCACAGTTGAAAAGGAATTCCAAGTTCAGTGAACCTGAATCAAAAACAAATATTTCTTATACACATGTTATCATGGTTTTAGATTGCTTTGGATTCCCAGCATTGGGTACTCGACCGCGTATCCCATCATCTTTTTAATCGGAAAAATCATCATCAGACTTTAATAAAAAAATATAGCAATGAAAATACTGTCACTAAATTGCAAGAAATGGTGGGATGTAGGGTATTTGCGAAGTTATTATCCACATATATTTATCCTATAAAAAAAATTTCAGTTCAAAATACAGGAGGTAAATGTGAGGCATAATCGATGAAATTTTATTTCATTTATAAACATGTCCGTTAATATAAATCTAAATGCCTACTGACTTTCCAAGGATCCAAATTTCCTGTTTAATAGATTCTAAGTGTTGAGCTGCAGATAGGCCTTGACTTTGTTTTGAATCCGTTGCCTAAGTTTTAAACTTTTTGGCTCTATTGGTTTGCGATTATTATTTAGAATTCCCCATTTATTAAGTGATCAAATTGATAATAACAAAAACAGCCGAGCAAAATAAGGCTACCAAATGTAGCTTGACTAGTTCGTTGTGGGGACTGTAAGGTACAGTCAACGTATCTTTCTCTGATTTCGTTATAATACGTGCGTTGTCATCTACACGCTACGACAGATTTCTATACTTCAAGGTGTCACATTAGGCGAGGGTGTATTTTTTGCATTTTATCGTCAAGCCGAAAACTCGGTGAATGTTTCTCGAAATTGTTACGAGGACAGTGATTTTCGAACAGTTTATGGTGAAAACTGTGTGATGTTGCAGTACTTAGGACACTGTACTCACGTCATGTTAAAATATCTTTCTGTTAATACTCGTAAATATTTACATTATCCCAAGTTACGGGAAACGTTTTCTTTGCGAGATAATCGAAGAAAAATTGGTTACATATCATCACCAGTATGTAACGTAATTAGTTGTGTTACAGGTTTATCACATATCAAGTTGCTTTGGTGTTAGCTGGTAGGGTATCCAAGCATTCACATTAATTGAAAAGTCCATACTACTTTTTTCGTGTTGAGATTTCTTTCTAATCTACAGAAAAGTGTTTGATTTAATGTTGCATTGAAGGTGATTTTAGGTCTATTTTACCATCTGTACGTAATGTACTCAGCTTTCTGTCATATACTTTTATGACTAATTAAGTCAACTTAGTGTTAACAGGATAAACTTGTTCCATCTTTGTAAATTATAGAGTGGTTTTTCTAGTCTCAAGTTTCTTTAACATATCAAGTATTCAATTTATTATTTCATTTCCATGAACTCAAGCTTTTATAGCTCGCTTGAACGTACTGCCTCTCCGTTTACATGCGAGGGAAGCGTCTGGCGGAACTTGCTCGGAAATTTGCGTTTTTTGACGTCGTCCAGCGACGCTAATATGGATCACGTGTCGGGGCCGGCAAAAGTTAGGTATGCATACGCCGTTAGGAATCTCCACAGTACAGTGTATATTCTCGAATGATTTCTCAGAAATAACAACGTACACGAAATGTCAGAAGAATGAGACAGATATGCACCACATAAAATGGCCGTAGACAAGCAATATAAGCAATTTCTTTTGGATATGAAGTGAAAGAAATTTGTAAGAAAGTTTGTGTTGAAACCCTAATTTTCATCGCACACCGGCTCTTTCTTTATTAAATATATTATAACTGAACTATTTATGTGGCAAGGTTGCAATATATCTAGTGAATACAAAGTAACAGTGATGAATCATTTGCATTAAAACATCTAATAGCAATTTGAAATAATTATTATTTTTTCTCAATTTTGTGTGCTTTAAAAGAGGATTTTAGTGTTGGACGTACGAGTGTGTTGGCGATAATCACAAATATTCTGACAGTAATAAAATATTCTAAGATTTATTAATAGAAGTAAATTGAAGTTCTTCCCAGTTAAATTGTGTTAATTGTACGTATACTTATTTTATTTATGTGTTGAAAGACAAACGTACAGCTTGAGTTTTGTGGAAGCTGACTCAATAGACAAAAACTTGATGTATTGGTTGGTATTTTACTTGAGGTTTTGCAACAGTTGCTTTATTCTGTCCCATGAAATGGGGTATAAAGTAATTTGCACATCCAGAATTCTAGTGCTATTAGTGCTTATAAAGTTTCGTTTCTGGGACTAGCTCCATCACTAGAAGTGCTATCGAATAATTTTTTCGTTACTGGAAGTCGTTTTCGTTATTTGAGCTCATTATTTCCTGCGGTTTGGGTGACTCAAATGTAAAATACATGGCAATATTATTGTTACTGAATGTTAGCAAATTTTTTTTACTATATTTCGGGAATTAAATATGAAATCTAGAACACGTCCCGAGATTATGCTTTGTAGTAATATGGATGTAAATACTTTTTGAGAACCCTCTTTTTGCTTATCAAATCAGCTTAATATTTACGGTTAGCTCATTTGCTGTTATTGTCCATCACTGATATCTTCGTGTATTCATGGGTGAATTATTTTCAGGGGGAATAATTTACTAGATTCCTGTGGCTCTCAATAGCTTCCCTTCACGTTTCAATGAGGACAACTTTTTAAATGATTTAATCTTTGTTCAAACGCGAGAACCATTGAATTCTGAGACACAGACATCAGAAGCACACGCTGTTTGTATCGTTTCTTATGATGGTAGGATTAGGAGGTCGCCAAAGGGGCAATTACTCTGGATGAAATGCTGGATACATGACTCTCTGATAACTATTTTTTCGTAGGGGGTTGAAATTCTGTTCTTCATCCACAGAAACGTGGGAACAGCACAGTTTACCGTCCGTTCAGTTAGGATCATTATGGACATGCTGTACGTCGCACTCAGTCTGTCATGTTAAGGTTCAGCGGCTAAACTCAATGCCTTTAGTTGTGATGTCAAATGAGGTTTAAAAAGTTTTTGATTTTTTCTTCGATATCTAGAAAATCTTTTTAGCCAATCACAAGCATCATTATACGTTTGAAGTTCGTTATTGGCAATATCGTGCATCTATTGTAACTAATTATCGAGTCGGATGCGACTTGCTTATCGCTACTGATCAGACTGCTGCTGAACAAATTGGTTCACTTATTGCTAATGGACAAATTTCCACGTATTTGTGCATATCTTTTTAAATAATCTACACCTGAAATTGTGTCTTCAATGATTGCAGCTATGTGATGTGGGTGAAGTATTAAAAAAAATTCCCGTATCTACAGGACGTTTCTTTTCGAGCGTTTAGAACTTCATTTGTATACGAATTTGATGCATTCAAATGTATTCAATACTTTTCTATTTGTCGCAAATTTTATGTATGAATAGTCACTTCGTTAAAGTTCGAAACTTCTCAGACAAAATTCCCACTAAGGTGAGCTAAAAAGGACTGTTCTGCCATGCATTTTGAGGACTTGGCCCTCTTCTGTGAATGCGTTTAATAGGATTCCTAAGCTCCTTGCGAAGAGGCAGTCTGCCTCACGCTACTCCAATTCTTCAAGGAGAATGGCTGTCGCTCACTGGTATTCCTAAGTACTCCAGAATCAGCATTATTTTTTACAGGAACTTGTGTTTGACTTTCAGTCCCTCGTGTCAGAAACAGTTGGTGGACAACTGCGAAAATGTTCCGGCAGTAATATTCCAAAAAACATTTGAGAAATTAATTTTTTATCTTTCTTTGTTGTTGTTTTTTCAAGTGTAATGTATAACGTTTTAAGCAACACGTTTGAATTAACTGCTTAAACTTTTTTCGTCCTGCACCAACCGTTTGCAACCAACGTCAAAAGTTGTAGGCACCAACTCTTTCTGATCAGGGTGAAATAGTAGTTAAGCCTAACACTTCTATTTTCTACTTCCCTATTTTCCACAGACGCAACCGATGTCTCGAATATACGTACCCCTTGCCTTTGTTTTCTCACAGCAGATTTTAGCCTCGTCGATATCCTCACTTCTTTTTTCCGGGTTGTAGTGGCCTCCGTAAACCCAGCCACTTAATTTTGTGCTCATAATTGGGCCATGTATTGACCTGTATACCAGTGGACTTTTTCTGTAGAGATCATTGTCCTAACTGAACGAAACCAATTGCTGCACAATATCTGTAATGAAAATTTCATCCTCGATTTCCAAAGTAGGAAAAATAGTTGCCTGGGATTAGAAGCGTGTTTTTTCATGGTTATTGGCTTTTTGCACTTAAATTCAATGATGAATCCTAGTATCATCGATCTGTTTTTAAGCAGGAGTATAATCTTATACAATTATTAATGGATGTCTTAAAAATATTTATAATAAATAATTATAAATTATCTTATTGGTTGTCCTACCAAAATTTTAATTTTTCCTGTCATTTTTAATCCTAATAAACTACACTCGTGGAACACGACTGATATATTCCCACATTGGAGCTCATTACCAAAATATTTATTATTTTTTCTTGAGTAAAAATTTTACCCACGTAGATATTTGTTTACTGTGACACATTGTGAGCACAATATTATCCTTCGGCACATCACATCTATTACGACTGGATTATATTACTGAAGACACGAGTGTCTCTCTTCTCGACATGAGTGTCTGTGTGCTCGACGTTAAAACAAACTTCTGTTAGAAATTAAATCAGTAAAAGTCTTATGTTTGTTGGTACAGAGTGAAACTAAAGGCTTTGTTATTCTACATTTTATGTAAAAATTATCTCCTAGATCATTTATCGATTGGAAATTGAGTCGCTTTCTCATAATTTAGTAAACAGAATATTAATAAACATTTACCTTACCTTAATTGAGCCTCCATATTTATTTCTGGAGCGACTTTGTTGTTGAAGGATCAGTTGCTTCTCGAAATACTAGACTACGCAATTTGCTGCTGGCTCTTTGAATAACCAATAATGAGCCTCAAACTAGAATAGATCAACTTTGGCCTCTCTTCTGACTAATTCAGTAGCAATCCTTGTTGAGATTTAGGGAAATGCAAGAACTGAACAACATGGTTTGTTTTTCATTATTTAAGTAAATTAAATATTGACGGTTCTAAATAAAATTGATGTAGCAAAAAAAAATATTCGAATGATCGTATTTTGAAAAAATTGCCTAATTAAAATTTTTGGCGTTTCAATTCTGGGTTAATTCACAGATGACATCATAACATTCCTGAAAATTGTTACTGTCCTTTCGACCTTATGTTTTTTTCTGAGTCGCTGCTTACTCTTCGTTCTCAGTTCAATTTTTCAATCATTTTGTGTTTGAGTACATCCTCGTATTATATAACTCAGTTACTACAAAACGTTTTGCACGTTCATCTTGCAGATATTCATTACGAGCGCTGAAGAAATTTCATCTATGTACCCATTTGGTTCATCATTTGTTAACTGATTTGAGAATTAAGTCATGTCTTCCCAGTTTTTCTTAGGAAAACTAATTTGTAAGACAGACTTCAATTTAGACTGCTAAATATCTTTTGCTTACAAGGTATAAAGTTTCCTTGAACAATGGCAAATCCATGCTAGACGTACAGCTGCCAATCCAATACCATTCAGCAACAAATGAAGAGTTTTGCGTTCGACTCTGTGTATGCTAAACCCTTGTATGCTCAGCCAAGCCTCTTCTGTTAATGAGTAAGCGATTGAGCCAGAGTCCTTGCAGATTATTGTGGTTGCTTACAAAACAGTTCTTGCTTCATCTGACTTTCACGTACAAGACCGCTCCTACTTTGTCTGACTTTAACGTACAAAACAGCTCTTACTTCACCTGACATTCACGTACAAACAGCTCATACTTCCCCTGGCTCTTTAGTACAAAACAGCTCTTACTTCACATGATTTTCAAGTACAAAGTATAATAGATTGTCATCCTTCCCGATGCGAGTCCGAGAGTTGATCTGATCATTCTTGCTGTACTGCATCAATAGCCAGAATATTAGAGTCAATACTAGGGGCCAAAATGGTTCGTGTGTTGTGGACTGCTGAAAATGTACAAAATAAAATTCTCGCGAGGTAGAAGTATTGTTTCGACAACGAAGGTAATAATGCAATACGTCTCTAGAATTACTAGTTCAAGCATTACTATCCTTCGGTGCCTCTGGGGATACTTTGTTAATTTCCTTACACAGTATCTATGCGTTCAACACTAACTTTCGTGTGTTCAAGTGCTCACTTGATGTTTATTGAACCTGAATGGCTTCCTTGTGTTGGTCTCAGTACTCAAGTTTTCTTTCTTTTTGGGACTTTTATGCTCCAAGGCTTACAGTTCTAATACACACCTTTAATCAGGGTTGTTTCTTAATGTTTTACATTATTTGAGGTTATTTGTGAGGCAAGTTCAGTTTTTGTTTCATGGACTCGGACGATGGCAAAGACATGTTGTAGGCGAGTTCAAGGACGAGCATTGCTATTACTTTAGTGTAACTCGACTTGATTCTAAAGTTCTTTTCGCTTTCGTCAAGTTCAACATCATTTAAGCTTTTTCTTGGAATCCTTGAGTTGCTCAAGGTAATTTGATTCAACTTCAAATATTTCCAGAAAAAGAGTGCTGTGTTATTATATTTGACAACGAGATAGAATGTGCTAACAGAATTTTTGGCTTAGAATAGAACGGGGCAAAATCGAATATGGCAGCTGGAACGAACCGTTTGCCCTATTCTTGGGTTGCTACCCAACTCCCATGCTCGGCTTAGTTCGGATTTGTTCATGTAAAATTAGTGTCTACCAGTAATTTTACTTTGATTTAAGAAGAAAAGTTCTAGGAAAAACTAGTCTAAAGCGTTGTGCTCAGTGCTTTATCGTTGGTAATCAAACTCCTGTGATGGCTGCAAGAAAGAAGCCATGTTCTACTTCGTTCAGCAAATGAACAAGACATGAGAGCCCCTAAGCGTTCTAATTGGATGCTTCGTTTCAAGCCTCACAAATGAGGAATCATTTTATTTAACCGTCTCAAATTTAGTTTAATATTTCAGCAATCTGCAGAAACATCTCTTCAATCATATCAGTTTCTTCACTTCATGTATTTAATAAGGAAATGGAATTGTTCGAGCGAGTGCAGCAGTGTGTATGCATTAACGATGGTGTACTTTTGTACTAACCTACGCAATTCTATTTACGAGTATTAAATAAATTTTAATTATAATCGGTAAATGTTTTTTTTACCAGATCGATACTCGGACTATTTGACCTGGAATAAGATTGCTTCATGTACATACGTATGAATGGGATGCAAAGGAGAACTTCTTCTTCAACCAACTGCTTCAAGTACGGAGCATAACATACACATGTTAGGCACAACCTACACGTCATGTATTTCGGGATATGAATGAGAACCGAAGATCATTGCGATAAAATTCTTTTGGCGTCTGTTGTTTGGTGTAAAATACATACAAAAATAAATAGGATAGTTATGTGTGACGTTAGGAAATTTTCATTTTAAATTACTGTTGCGAGTTACTGTAATCATTGCCTACTTTAAAACATTACATATTGCGCTTCTTATAAAAAGAATCGCTCAATTCTTTGCGATCACTTCATTTAAAGACATCATATCATTGTTTGCAGGTTTTATAGTTGGTTTAACCCTTTCGGTACTGACGGCATCTCTGGTAGCCGCAGTCATTTTTCGCCTATTAACACGTTGAATGCGATTGTCTAGCCGGTGCAAATCTTTACTTTGTACACACGGTCACTAGAAAGCTTTGAAAAAATTACAGAACCTAACCTGAGTGACCCACCGGTGGGTCGTATCGCACTTAACGTGTTAAGATGCAGAGCAACACGTGTGTCTGTGCAAACGCTGGTAGGGCAGTGCAAGCTACTGTTTGATCAGGACAATGCAGTGACCGTAAAACATCACAAAGCATCTTTTTTAAATTTGATGTTAAATATGTTGAAAAAGGTTCTGATATTTGCATCATGGTACCGAAAGGGGTTAATTGTGAACTCCAAAGGCCACAGCTCTTGTTTTCCTCATATATTGCTAGGGGGATGTAGAGACAATAGGTCAATCAGTGAACTTGCGATCATATAGTCACTTCTGTATCTATGTTTCTATTAACTTATTTAAATGTGAGATTCTAATGTTGATGAAAGCTTCTCTCTAAAGATGTCGGGAACTGTTCGTGTCGGGTAGGCTTTTGTCGGGAACTGTTCGTGTAGAGGAAAAAAAGCCTAAAAATTTAACTTTTAAATTGTATTTTCACCGGTTTACAGTATAGTTCAAAAAATACAAGGAACAAAATGAGTTAATTTCAGTAAAAAATACTTTTCGTTGATTTCAACTACATTTTTCAAAACAATCTTTGGGTGTTTCTAGCAGGGCCTACGAGACGGTTGTGCGTTGCTTTGTTATTAATCTTTGCTGGTTACGCTTTTTATTACCTTTTACAGTATTCCTTGTTTTTTTTTCCAAGTTACGCTAGTTATAGTACTCACGAGACTAACATTTGTCCCACACAGAAAATAAATTGTCTTGAAAACCTTAAAATCCGGAATATTTTTTCGACTGTGCACCAACTGTTTCCGACCCAAAGGAACACTCGTATTAAATCGAAATGTATTGCAGAATGTCTTCACACCTTTTATGTCGATAAAACCATTCACAGAAAAAGAGTTGTATGAATGTGGTATGAGGTAAAATGGGCAGAATACGTCTTACAGAAACGATTTTTTTTGTGATAATTCATATTAGTTAATACACTATATACCTCTTGCAGTTCAGTTTAATGTATTTGTGAAATACTGAATAGACAACTCGCTTCAAGTTTTATCAATGTGGCATGTGTTCATTTAAACGTTGAATTATACAATTTTTATTACAGACGCTTTCTGTTCGGTAGAATCGAACATAGTTATCTATGATTTTAGAATATAAACTTCCATTTTCAAGTTTTTCCCTACATATTAAGGCTTTGAAACAAATACTTCCTTTCGCTTCATTTCCATTTCGCTTCATTTATTATAGACGCTTTCTGTTCGGTAGAATCGAACATAGTTATCTATGATTTTAGAATTTAAATTTCCATTTTCAATTTTTCCCCTACATATTAAGGCTTTGAAACAAATACTTCCATTCTCTTCATTTCAACATCAAAACAACAACTAATGAGTCTGTATTCGGAATAGTTAGAGATGCCTTCATTTTCTAATATGATTTTGAAGTACATGCCGCCTTTGAACAACAAGCCGTTGCTTTTAAGCCTCGTATTGCTCTAGGCACTTCTGGACTTGTCCTAAATTCAACAATATTGTCGTTCGCGTGGCCCAACTATCATTATTGACAATCCGTTCGTACGGAGAGAAGGGATTCTGCAGGATTTTGCTCATATTGACAAGTTTTGCTCTTTTGCATACATGAAAGCATTGGGTATGTTATTATCCGTTGCTGTGTGTGTACGTAGTAGCCACTATCAGAGTTAGTGTCAGTGTAAGCCACAAAAGTCATGATTGAACCTTTTTTGCTTGCTTCTGCATACATGTTGCACTTCAAAATTGTTGCTTAAATTGCATATATGATGTTTAAACATTTTTCTTTCACATTTAAACGGTGGCTGGCTCTTTTAAAATTGTGATTTTGTTTCAAGAAATTGACTCTGTGTACAAATTTAACAGTAATAAAGCCTATAATATGGATCAAATATTTTACAGGAATGTCTAAAATTCATGTAACGAAAAGTTAATACGGAGCTAGGAATCTACCACAAACACATTTACATTTGCTGAAATAACCTACAATGCATTTTCTGTGCCGGCCGCAATTATCACTTTCAAGTTGAGATTTCGACTTCACGAGCTAAATATTAGTTGATTTCTCCAACTCGGGAGAAACTCTAATTCTTGTGTTCAATAAATGCAGATATGCACCCCAACAGTCATGCATTAATGTTGCCCTGAAATGTAGCTTGAATAATTCATAATAAATTAAATATTCTCAGCAACACAACAAACGAAATTTAGGCGTTAGATTCCTTAAACTTTCCATGAAATTATGCGTACAAGGACAACTCTTCTATTTCGTCTGTTCAAACATGCGCTGCTGAAACTGTGCCGGCTAGAGCGCTATTGTGCTCTAAATCTGCCTGGGATATTGGGACACCAGCGAACGAGTTTGTGTTTCGCTTTTAGTGTCCAGTGAAATTAACTGGCAGATTCACAACCCGTGAGTCATATTGGGAATATATTGAATCGTTAGAATAAATATTCATCAAGTAAGTAAAATAACCTTTTCAATTTGTTTCTGTTGAAGTAAAAACTCTCTTAATGAAGTAATAAATTTGCACAGTCTTTCAATGAACGCTAGAAACGACCTGATTAAATCTGTTAAGGGGTGTTTTTTCCTGTAAAACACTGTTGATAAATGGTATTTACATACATATAGACAGTCGTGACAGATAAGAATATATTGCGTGCCACAAAAGCTCGGAAGCCAAAAACAAGTTTTAAGCAATTGTTATACATATTAAGTTTTCAGAATAAAAATTGCAATAACATAATTAATTATGCAGATATGTGTTCTTGGTCTCATTGGCTGGCGGGACAAAAAAAAACTAGGCTGTGAGATTTCGGTATCATAAAAAAACGAATTTTTTAGCTGGTGGTGTTTTCACCCTTGCGGCACAAAGCGCCTCGTATAACGACTGCTAACACAGGAGATCAAGAATAATTTAGGGATGTTTCTATATTTTTCACCATACGCAATGAAATATTGAGACATGTTCTGACAGTTTCATTAATGTACTGTGTGTTTTTAATCGCTGGAAAACGAGGATATACAGGGTGTCTCCAAAAAATATACTCACTTTTAGACCGCCCATTACTCATATATTTTGTTTTGATTGCAGTGTTTATTGACATAGATGCAAGACTAACGAGTTGAATTAAAGGGAAAAAACATTGAATTCAAAAAAATGAAATGTCGTAAAAGAAAACTTCAATATTCTTCCCGTATTCTAGTTTTCATTTAGTAATGGGCAGTCAAAGCGTGAGCACATATTTTTGGGACACTCTGTAGTGTTTGTACCGAGTATGCATTATTAAATACCCCAGTTTTTTATTATTTAAAGTTAAAGTTTTTTCTTGCCTGTTTCTTGGGTATTTGAATGCGCCTGAGTTCTATTAGTGTTTACCTTATCTTATTATTCGTAGATTGTTTTTTAGCATTGATATTTTTAAAGATTTTAACGGAAGAGTGCATGTATTGTCTCTGTAGCCGTATTGAAAATCGCTAGGACGGCTGCATGTGTCCTTGTCAATGTCTTTATTGCAGACACCAACTTCTGCAATGTCTGCACCAAAACCAACTTCTGTTTTCAGTTTGAGCGCTGTGAAGTTCACATTGCCCCAATGCAACTAAATGATCTAAGTATCGAGGGCAAACTTGCTCGCCCAAAACTTGCTAGAGATATAATAAATAACATTAATCCCTTTCACCGTGAGAATTCTCATAGCGAAATTGACAAAACATCTGATATATATATATATATATTATTATTTTGAATTATTGTTTTTATGTTGAACTATATATTCAATTTACGAGTAAATCCAAAGAAATCGTGGTTTTGTATAGTTAGGGAGCAAACTTATGCCATTAACAATATTATTTATTAAAGGTTATCGGACCTGGTCTCATAGCAGCAAGTGTACGGCCAGTAACAGTGTAACCTGGCCTCACAGTGGCGAGAATTGAGGCCAGGATGAAAATGGAAATTATATTGCTATGATAAGGCAAATATGGTTATTCTTAGGAAATTGATGCATTGCTTGCCATCTTTCCTACTTTAGAGTGTATGAGACAACGCGTTCAATCAGACTTGTATACTCAAAATGTCTTTCGTCTTATGTGTCGTACATTTTCAAGTTTTTAGTTTTCGTAGAGTGTATTTACTGCGTTTTGATTAAAAAAGGAAAATATGAACATGTAATTTTTAAATGATAGTAATGTAGTTTTCTACTCCTTCGAATCCGTAAAGTCTACAACTATTTTGAAAATATGAGGAACCAATGTTCATTATTCATCATAATCATGTTGTTTTACCTTAAATAGAATGCTTTCAAACTTGAGAGTAGAAACCATTATTATTGTCTTTGAAGCAATTATTATGCCCAATCTACGTTGGTTCTGGGGGCATCTAATCTCTTTCATTTTGAGTAAATCGAAGAAACATTAAAGAAAATAAACAAAAATCTAAAATATTTTCATAGGTAAACCAATGTTTTTTACCAACTCTTTCCTACCGGAATTATTCACTGTTAACTATTAGTAGGAAACTTTATTCCTACTCACAATAGTATTTTTTAAAGCACTTCGTATTGGATTTTGAGCAGCCTAGTATATTGAAAATAACCACGTCTTGTTGACGTGGAATGTAAACTCGAATAGTTTTACCTTCTAGTGTCAGGATATTTTTGCGTGTTAGAGCCTCATAATGTAAGTGAGTGCGGCTCTATGTTGAGTTCTAATAAACAGGACGTCGGTTCTCCTGCAGCTTACTGTGTGTTGTTGTGGCTGCAGCTGTTGTGTACGACAGAGTTCTTTCTATTTGCAGCGTCCTTTTGTCTCCGCAAATCCTTCGGCTTCTCTAGAAACGCATTTCTTCTGTGCTCACTCAAGCAAAAAAAGGCTTCCTTCTATAACAACGGAAATGGACCTCAAATCTCCAGGTATTCTCATCAGTTTCATACGTTCTTGTTAATCCTTTTATGTGAAAATATCTAATTTTAGCGAATTATACCGTTCCATAATGATCAGTGTTATTTTTCAAGTACTGATCGTTAAATTCTCATGGCTGCTTTTCGGTGCTCTCGCTTATGCAAGCAAGCCCTGATTGAAAACTAATCGCTGAAACTTGTCCCAATTTGGGCCTTAAAATTCGAACAATCAAATTTCCACAAAGCACATCACCGTAATGATGTGTTTTACTTGGAAACACCGAAGACAGAATTCTGTAGTCATCATCGATTAACTGAACTCCCCTCAGATATCCATTTCTTAATTTTATTTTTTTCCTGATTAGCGAGCCTTAACTTTTACTGCGATTTAGTTTTAGTTGCTGTACTTTTATTTCACTGATCGACGTCACTTTATCTCGAATATAGTAGGAGTTTCGGAACCAGGCGCTATTTAATATTTACTCATCAATTATGGACGTCATGAATAGTCATGTAGGGACTGTAGGGTTTTCTCTACAATTTTCATAGTCGATCACTTATGAACTCCAGTGGGAAGATGGTGTTAACGCATTTGCCTGCGATAGACAGATCAGCTAAACTGTTATGTTGTATAAAGGTATTAATTTTTCGGGTGGAAATTTATGATGGTTAATTGGTGGACAGCTGTAGGATTATCAGTCAATTTATCTGTTGTATAGCATGACAAACTGTTCTAGAGTAACACTATAGAGACGCTGTATACGTTCCAAGGAGGAGTCAAATTCGAAATCTGGGCATATTTTTGGAGAAAATGCTGTTCAACTGACACTTGTATGAACCTCCCTCGTGCTACCGAAAACTGTTTGGGTTTTCAAATGTGAAAGAATGTAAGAGACTTCTTACCAATCAGGCAAGCCAATTTTTATGCTTTCTCATTGTAATTCACAACTTGTAATTTCAGGGCTCGTGATTTTTAATTTTGATTCCTTGGACCTATGTATAAGTACGTGTGTATCTCATGGCTTCTGTTATTGATCTGATAAACTGTGATTTTGTGACATGTTTAAAAATTTCTTACATGATATTTCTGTAATTTCATTCCTATTAGTGCCACTTGTGCTGTTTGAACCATTATTTTTAAGCCATAATTTCGAGTTTTGAATTTATTTATGTTTGAAAGTAATTGAGATATTATGTATTCAGAAACATGGAAAAATAAGGACCCTTCTTCTAAAACATTATTCTGCTCACTCAATCACTAAAATATTTCCTTGAATACAAAGAGAAAAATGCAGATTTTCCGCGAAAAGAAAAATATTCCAGTGAAATATTGAGTTTGCAAGTCCAGCCTCTTCTCATTTAGAACTGGCTCAATCTTTTCCGAGAGAATTATTTATCAAACGGGCTTGTCAACCACAGGAGACCTATAAACTAACTGTTTATTACTCAAATTTCACCCTTGGTTGGCGGAGTTAGCTTCAATGTCACCGCTACCAAAGTAGTAAGTCGATGTTGGATGAAGATTCATCCAAGACGCATCCGACATGCCTCCGGTGTGCTGGATGAAGAGTGATCCAAGATGAATCCGGTGTGTTGGATGAAGAGTGATCCAAGATGAATCCGGTGTGTTGGATGAAGAGTCATCCAACATGCCTCCGGTGTGTTGGATGAAGAGTCATCCAAGACGCATCCAACATGCCTCCGGTGTGTTGGATGAAGAGTCATCCAAGATGCATCCAACATGCCTCCGGGGTGTTGGATGAAGGTTGTTCTTGGACTTCGTTAATGCAGCGAGGATTAGAATTTTACGCATTCATTTCACTCGACAGGAATCATAAGCGTATCTATTTGTTGCAATTGTTTCCTTTCTTTTGTTTAACCGTTTCTACCAATATAAAGATCTCATACCTTTATATAGTTATCAAGTATTAACATCTTTTATGGTTATCATGTTTTTATATCTGTACTCAATTATCTAGTATATGAATGTTTATGTATATTTTTTATTTCTATCTAAAACTTGTTATCCTCATAATGTCGACATACAACAAACAGCTTCCAAGCTTTCCCTGTCACTTTTCTGTAGTCAATACACTTATCCTTAGGAATTATGAAAAAATCTTATGCTCACATTTTGAAATTTATTCCTGAACGAATAATTAATCTTTACTGCTCAGTATGGCACACATTACATTCGTATTGTAAATATATGAATATATATATATATGTATGTATATATATGTATGTATATATATATGTATCTATATATATATGTATGTATATATATATGTATGTATATATATACATATATATATATATATGTACATACATACAGATACATAATATATACATATATAAATATGCATACGTATGTACATATAAATTTCCAAAATCAAGGTCGTGGGCTGAATTTACGGTATTTCAGGAGTCTGCAGAATCTTTGCCGACAAACACTCCGTCTGTTTTCTCTCCACGTAAAAGTATTGTTGAGCTTCTGAGAATTTGCTCGAAATTTTCGGTCCACATTTTTTTTTAGAACAGAGAGGCGCTGGTCAGTCTCAGTTAAAAGCCCATTCTGTCCTGGCTCTAATTCACAGAGACACTCTAATGGTTTTTTTTTACCTCATGGCTCGACTCACTACTATCCTCGGATTTTGCTGCGGTGAACTGCTCGCTCGGCTTCGCCATTTACAACTTTGCCTTCCGAACCGTCGGCTCAA